>CM029278.1:21472128-21747793 GCA_016920895.1 Vaccinium myrtillus | reverse complement strand
TTTTTATGAATAACTTTATAAATTAGACATTAGTTTGATGGATTGTCAAAGCTAAAAAATAAAAATTTAGCTAAAAGTAGGACTTTTTGACATGACTTAAAAAAACAAATTCAACACGACCCGAAAACATGACACGAAAATTTGGGGAGTTGAAAAATATTGTTCGAATTCATAAATAAGATTTTGATACATAACACGAAAATGACACGAAATTACCTGTTGTCCACCCGGCAATTTTGGCACTCCCTAAATTAAGAAAACAACAGTGAATTGTGTGGCCCCCCTGGATACTGAGTCTGTGCATTTGTGTGTGGGGTTGTAGCATCGTTGGTGATCTTTCCCTAGTTCCATAGTTCCATACACGCAATTTAGCGCAACAAATGTGAAACCAGTTAGAGCCTATGGTTAGTCCGGACACTTTGAGTAATCAAGGTTAAAAAATGAAAAGTTCATAGTTTGTCTAAGGGCTGGCAATAGGGACTGCCATTGTGGCGTCATGTTTTAACTAGGGTTGGGCATCGTGTTATGTTTGTGTTCGTGTCCATGTCAATTTAGGTCAATACGTGCCAACCCGAAAAAGACTTATTTACCTAAACGTGTAGAAAATCTCCACCTAACCTGACCTAAAATTACTCGTGTCAACGCGAACACAACATGATTACACAATACCCATGTCATTTTTGTGTCTAGTTCGAGTTGACACAACATGAATTGACACGTCCAGAGGAGGTAAACCGTGTCATTTTCGAGTTGAATTCAGGTTAACGTGTTGACAAGAATAGATAAACAGATTAGCCGTGTCATTTTCAGGTAATAGAGATTGAACACGAACCCAACCTGTTTAGCAATTGTGTTCTTGGATCATGTCATATACATGTTTCATGTAAGAAATGGTCAATCCTAACCCGCTAACTTCGTACTGTGTTCGAGCCGTGTTATCGGATCGGTCATAAATTCCACACCTAGTTTTAACGAATCTCACCATGAAATTCAGTCCTCAGAGAACTCCACCAGGCTGCATTTGGCTTAAGGATATGGGGAGAAAATTCTGAAGGGAAACCAATAGGCCAGGAAAACCCACTTAAATTTTTGAAGGGAACAATTTCACCTAACAACCTTCCATTCTCTTTTCACTTTGTGATTCTTCACAAAACCTGGATTCAAATACAGGATATGAAATAGGTTCAAACGAATTCAAATAAACTATTTATACCCACCTATTTTCAACAAGTATCTCAATTCTTCCTCGTTCATTATCTTCATATAAGAATACCACAACACTCACACTGCGCACATATCCCCTCGGCTAAGTCCAGGAAAGCCATTCGGTGGTTGCCACACTAAAAATTAGCTGAAATCTAATTGTCTAAAGTAGTGTAGCATCGATACAAATAAAATTTCCCATTACCACTTGCTCCATAGCACCAGCTCGTAATAGGATGTTTGGGTTGTTTAAGGTCATTCGGTTACCATCCAGAGCCATTAAGGAACTTTGTGCAGGGCACGGACTTGCTGCAAAGAGATCAACCAGAAGGAACTGACGTTTAGATTCAATGTATACAAGTATAACTGCTGCATAAATGCAATGGATCATAATTATGGGACATGGAACTGTAGTAAAATAACTCCAACAAGCTCGAACACGTCTCTACATTCAGCTTGTGACCAAAATTAGCAGAGAGCTATCTTGAGCTCTAGCTCTTTGCCATGTACTGTTCTTAACAACACCAAATGTCAAGAGAGGGGATAACAACACTTACCGTGTTACATTCAGAAAGTAAAGTTCAGACTGTTTGGATCATGGATATGTTGAGGGACTTGCCATGGCAAGCGAAAATAATAAAGGAACCTAAAGAAAAATAATTAGCTTTCCTTTGCAGATCCCTCCATAAATCCTTTGCAGATCCATATTTTTAAAAAAGCGTCAAGGGAACTGCAAGTACACATCTTGTGAAATTTTAAGCTGGTGTTTTTCAACTTTGCAAAGAGAAGATAACTGAAATCTGACATTGTGGAGTGCTTGGTTTCTGAGAGGACACCATAAGAATTACTTACTAAACCAATTCGAAGGAAGTAAAAGTAAAGCCATTTCACATGGTGAGCCTACAAGCCATTTTGAGATCTTAAGTGTTCTCTGCTGTCGCAATACTCATCAGCAAACCTCTGATATAAAATTATTCCTCATTGAAGGGCATTAGAAAATAAAGCACCTTTTAGTAGAATAAAGGACATAGTACTGAGGAAGCACAAGTCCAAATCACCTCAACAGCATCCCACTTTGCCTGATTCTAAATAATGATAATAACAACACAAAAGCAAAGTAAGAAATGGATAACAAGCCCTCATTTTACTGGTAAATTGTAGACTCTACACTTCAAACCTTTTAAGCAGTTCTGTCCAATAAAACCGAAAAGCCCAACTTTTGTCAAAAGAATTCCTTAAGCAGCATATAAATGGCCATCTTTCTAAAATGTTGGTTCCACCCAATCATATGTACTTTAGTTGTGAAGTCATACGCGTGGAGTTTCTTTTCAACAGAATAAAAAACAAAATCATGGCAACATGAAGGATTCAATGGAGAAGTACTTACAACAGAATATAGCAGTCATCCTTGCTTTGGAACAAGAGATAGTTATGGTCAATATCATTCTTCATGGTAGGGTGGTGTCGACTGGACACACAGTTCAGCTTCGTCCCCTTCATCTTCCTCCTCGCCAGCATCTACCCAGTTACTAGGATGGTGTTGTGATAACCCGTGCCCGGCTATGTCTGCCCTTTCTGGAAGCCAGAAAGACATCACATAAGTGCAGGGCTAACAACATTTTTGAATGATCAAACAAGATAAATAAGCGTTGTTGGACAACCTTGAGGTTTTTGTGCACGATCTGTTTCCATCGTATGGCGGCTAATAAGTTCAGTCAAGATAACTACTAAATATTCCTTTCAGTTAGATTCATGGAGTACATTTGAATAGCAGGATACACACAAACAGGTTGAGCTGTTTCAGAAGTTATGAAGTCATATAGCCACGAAAGCCAAATAGATAGGATTTGTACTTCAGGAGAGAGTCAACAGTCATAGTTTCCTTAGGTCGATATGTTTAGCACGTTTCTTGGCATTGGTTAGTGACTTACTATCATCAACACCGTAACACCATAGCTATGTTATTTGTTTGTATGGCATTTCAGAAGTCTAGCACTGTAGTCTAGTATACTTTTACAGGCACCAAATGCTGAAATCTATAAGCCTGAATCAGTAGACACTATCACCATGTTCGGTTAGTTTCCGAATACCCAGTTTTCACTTTTCCTCCGTGGGGCCTTCAACTGACACCCCATCAGTCTCTCTCTCTTCCACATTTGTAGCAATAATACAGTAGTGCATAACTCACGCGAGATGGATCCGTGGGGTCCACTTCGAAGACCCACACAAATGATCTAAGCCGTCCATTATTTTTAAAATTATTCTTTTAGTCCATAAAAAAATCAAGTCAATTGTATAACTATAAGTACTTGATCCATTTGTCTAACTTTTTTTTAAACTTCTGTTAAAATTTAGGATCTTAAATTGTGAATGAATAATTAAAAGGCGGATGAACAACTTCTAATTTTTCTAATGAGCTGATTTTTTAGGAGTGACTCAAAAGATTATTTAAAAAATTAATGAACAACACAGATCATTTGTGTGGGTCTTCGAAGTGGACCCACGGACCCATCTCGCGTGAGTTATGCACTACTGTATTATTGCTACAAATGTGGAAGAGAGAGAGACTGATGGGGTGTCAGTTGAAGGCCCCACGGAGGAAAAGTGAAAACTGGGTATTCGGAAACTAACCAAACATGGTGTATGATTGTCTCCTCTTCCTACAGCATACCAGGCTAAAATTTACAAATCCTTTAGAGTTTGAAGTTCTCAGAGTCCAGATTGATTTTGGGTACTTTTCACAAGGGTAGGAAAAAATTATTTCAAACATTCTGACGGAAAACACACAAAGCTCTGTCCAAAAGCCACATTTCTAGATAAATCACACCTCAAGTACTGATGCAAGCAAATCGTACACATGATGCATTGGGATTCACCTTGATCCTTAACTTATTTGTGCAGAATATAGGGTCTTGAATTATACATAATTACGTAATTAAAGAACTTCATTTTAGCCACTATAGGAAAATGAAACTTGAAAGAAAATGAAGAAGTTAAACTTTTGAAGCATGGATGGCCTTCTCAACTCCTGCTTCTGAAGATCAATGCTCTTGTCAAGTTTCGTTCTTTCAGCAAAACATAAAAAACATTGAATTGGAAAGAATTTTGCCTATAAGACTTAGAACCCAAGCAAAACAGAAAATACACCTGCCACATTTCCCACGGCAGGCCCAGCATTAGAAATATGCATTTCACTAATCCTCTGAATCTCCACGCGTTCGTTAATTGGATTCCTGCCCCCTTCAGCATGCCTTTGTTCCACACCATTACCATTTTTGGCCCCACTTCCTGTTAAAGACTTTAAAGGTGGTGTTAGAAAAGTCTTGAATGGATAATATTCTGTCGATATCTAAACGATAATTAAATGGTACCTGAGATATCAGACCAAATTCTGGTGTGATCAGATGGATGATCGGACACACTCCCTCTTGGTCTCTCTCGTGCTTGGGACCCTGTTCCATGACCACCAGCTTTTCCATGCATTGTAGCGGCAGGTGTTGCGGCAGGTGGAGTTTCTGAGGGATTTCCTTCATGCAGCTGCGATGTAAGCATTGTTGCAAGAACTAGCGTAGCATCGAAGTTTGAAGTGGAGCCATCATCTAGACCGAATTTTGGTGCCATTAGAATAGGCCTGTTCGCCCAATACAAGGTTTCAGATTCGAAGAGAGAAAATAATCCGAGACCATAATAAGATATTTTCTTTTGAGACCATAATCAGATTTGGAGGCCACAAATCTTCCGTCAACAACAGAAAAAATAAAGGTGATACAAAAATAGCTGAGACAGACAATTCAATAATTGTTCTACTACGAGCAAAGGGAATGCGAACATTGTACTCCAGATGCCCTAAAATGTGGTAGTGTGGTACGATAGGGGGAGGCATCTCAATATCACACCATTATGCTGTACTTCTTTCAAGCGTTAAAGATTTGAGAATACAAAATTCTTCGTTTTGAAATCACACAGGTAGAATATTGTCTTGCCAAAGCTCCACTCTCCTAAGAAAAGTTTTTAAGGAACCAAATAAGGAATTAGTTTGGGGATTGCTTTGGATCGTTAAATTCAATATTTTGGAAGGGAGTTGAACCATGTTTTGGAACCCGCTTGCATTCCGAAATCTAATCGGTAGGGTATAGGAATTTTCAATTTTGTGGTAAAACTGCAACAGTCAAACTGTTTGTTTGCTCCATATAAAAGTGGTCCATCTGGATCTCACCCACAGAACCACTGATTAGATAATCCTAAAAAATTCATCGAGTCCATATTGTGTGCTGTTCATTACAAACGGTAGAAGTTTTTACTTATTATCTAGATACAGAACGTGATGAGCATGGAATCATACAAAAATTACATTTGATGACCCAGCCTGGGTTAGACTGCAGTGCTTCTGAAAGTGTATCAGCAGGACACTAGGACTATTTTGTAACGAGAGGAGAGACTGTAAAGTAATGAGAGAAGCAAATATAAACTAAACAAAAGAAGTAAGACCAGGACAAACAAAAGAAAATGGAGTTGATTGCCATGGTAGAGGAATACTCCAAGCATCAGAAAGGATGAAAGATAACCCTCTACACACATGCACTGATACTGATAATAATACAGGTAGTAGAAGTATCATACTCGCCAGCTTTCTCAAAATAGAGATGGATGTCAACTTCACAACCTTCACAAAAAGAGAAAAAAGCCTGAAAATAAGGAATGAACAGACTGTCAAAGTGGATGACAAACTTCAAACGTCTAAAGGAAAGAAAATCACAAAACTCATGAATTATCACAAACAATATCAGAAACTGCTCCACTAAACAAAATGAATCGATTAATCGTAGTAACAAAGAGCGGCCTACAGATTTACTGAATCAGCAAAATAACTTCAAACATCAACCATAATCATGGTAGTGGTGAAAATGGTTATGCACATGTCACAAAGCGATAAAATTTAACTAATCATTTGGGGGTAAAACTTAGTTGATTACTGAGCAATGAAATTTAACTCATGTAGTATTAAAATTCAAGTTAATTGGATACTAAACAGTCGTTAACTATACCTTCAATTCCTTCACACCAAATGTAACATCAACAGGGTCCCCGGTGTGAGTATATTGAACAAACTCTTCTGTTGGATCTATCCATAGCTGAGTGTGTAGTGATGATTCGTTCTCTACAATTGATGAATTCAAGAATGAAGTATCTATATAAGCTAAGTTCAACATACTACATAAAATGATGATAACCTAATTCACCTTTGGTCGGGTCTATGTAACTTCTTAGTTCAACAGCTTTCCCTCCAATTTCACTTGCAGCATCAGAAGGTAAGGCCGTTGGTTCTGTTGCAATAATAGTTATCTCCTGAAGGTTTGACTGGAAATTACCCAGCAATCTGTTCAGATCACGAGGTCTCACCACAAAGCTGCTCGGAATCTTGCTCCTATCAAGAGAGAGGTGCTGTATGTCGGGTTCAACATTGCAAGTAATCCAATAGGCTTTCCTTACACCTGCAACATGTTTACTAAAATGTATTTCACAAGCAACCCAAATCAAAGCAAAAAGATCATACCATCCTGTCATTATGTATCAGGAACAAGTGTCAAATGCAAAATTGGGTTCATTGTAAAATGAAAAGCTGGATGTGACAAGATTGATAGCGAAGGTTATGCTTTAACATTGGCGGTGTCCTAGTTATGAAGCTTTCAGTCACTATCCAATATGAACGATCTCAGGCAAACAATACAGATGAATTAGCTATTTTGGCTGGTGGCACAAAATAAAAATCAGCATTCCTTCAACACTTGGAATTGCTGGTTTTCTAAGTTTCCATAGACAAATCGTCTCTCTCTCTCTCTCTTGGTTTAATTTTTTTTTTTTTGTGTGCAGGGGAGGGGGGTGGGGGGTTGCATCTTGCCGAGATGGCATATCATTGTCTGGACTGGTTAGATTTTTAGTTCAACTTAATGATCCATCCTCCTTTAAACTTTAAAGCCACTTTTTGAACATAAGTTTTAACACGGTATGCTGCAAAGACTTTCAATGATATAGTTGATGTTGTACCAGATTATTTATTAGCTGGTGGCAAAACCAATTAGAAACCACACATGGGATACAACAGCTTTTTGAAATACAAACAAAAATTTAATAAATCTAATCGGGAATGTCCGAAACCCGAAACTTCAACAATGGGATTGAAGGAATTATAACTGTCTTTACAATTATAAGCCACTATAGCAATGTCATGAGTATAACCTTTCATCCGCATCCATTGCCTGAACCCATAATTTCTATCCCCAAACATAAGTTACCCATCTAGGATACATCCTCTATATAACCAAAAGGAAGTAGAACAGCGAGACGAGAACGGTGACCGACAACGTACCATTAAAGCAGTTTAAAGTCCACTGCACTTTTGATGCATCAGGATCAGGCAACAGCACACTTAAATGATCGATACTTGTAAGAGGTGTCCTAAGAACAGAACAAATAGCCTGTATTTGTCACAGTTAGAATAAAAAATCGATGTACACAATCAATGCGATTCAAAGAAACATAGACCATAGAACCGCACCTTCAAAAGCACACTGCATTGCACTTGTGTGCCAGAAATTGTATAGGCATCAAAAAAATCAGGTTTGAATGTGATAGACTGATACGCAGACCTTGATGAGTTGAGTGTGTGGCAAGCCAGCTGCAAGAAAAAGAGAGTATAAAGACAATATTCTCAAGTGATAATTAGGAATTTCTGGAGACAAATAGTACAAATGTCTAGAAGCAAACATAATCCTACAAGCAAACACACACAGCTAACAATTTCAAAAATCCTTCAACAAAAATAAAAAAACCCTTTGACAGATATTCCAATTTTCAGCACCAAACAGACAAACAGAACAGTAAATTGGGAAGAGGTTGGACAGGAGCTCGTCAAGGCAGTTGCACATTTCTTTGAGCATGGCTATATGTTGAAGGAGTGGAATGCGACAGCTATACCCCTCATTCCTAAGGTTCATTCTCCATTCACTAGTAAAGACTATAGAACTATTTCTTGCTGTAACGTCTCTTATAAATGCATTACCAAGTGTTAGCTAATCGATTACAACAAGTTCTTTTTCTTTTAATGGATAATGTTCTGCTCATGGAGGAATTAGTTAGAGGATACCATACAGATGATGGCATCCTAGGAGTGCCATTAACATTGAGCTTATGAAGGCATATGACTCAGTGGATTGACCTTTTCACTTTGATATTATGACTGTTATGGAATTTCCTCGTAAATATAACCATTTGGTTAAACAATGCGTCACTAACGCTCGGTAGTTGTGATTAGGGGCACTTAGCGAGAGGTCCAGGATTACAATTTCCCATCCTCTCGTTTCCACCCAAAGTTTGTGCACTGTTTCTAGTCCTCGCGCATTCAGATCGACAAAAGTAACCCTCACTCGTCGTTTCCTTCCTTGCGTCATTGAGACCAGTCGGTTGATCTGATCAAGTTGATCGTGCCAAAAACCAAAAAAGTTTGTACCCTATGAAAGTGCCTAAAATCTTAGGGTACCCTATGAAAGTGCCTAAAACCCTAGGGTACCCTATGAAAGTGCCTAAACCACTAAAACCCTATAATAGGAAAGTGCACCCTAAAACCTAAACCCTAGGGTACTCTATGAAAGTGCCAAAAAAATTTGTACCCTATGAAAGTGCCTAAAATCCTAGGGTACCCTATAAAAGTGCCTAAACCACTAAAACCCTATAATAGGAAAGTGCACCCTAAAACCTAAACCCTAGGGTACCATTTGAAAATGCCTAAATTCTAAAATAAAATAAAAAAATCGTGGACCTTAGACCTTGTAAAACTTTAACATGGACTAAATGGCCCAATAAGTCCCCACTTCTGGACCCTAGAACAATTACCCCTTGTGATTAATGGCTGCTCTGAAAAGGTCATAGGGGTTTACGACAGGGGATCCTATCTCACCCTATTTGTTCGTCCTTGTTATGGAAACCTTCTCAGCTTTGTTGCATTATAGGGTGGACCAGGGAACCTTCAGCTATCATCCCAAATGTAGAGAGTTGAAAATCTGTCATCTTGCTTTTGCAGACAACCTGTTTATCTTGTGTGAAGCTAATACTCCATCTTTTGCCCTTCTCAAGTCTCAACACTTAACTGACTGATTTTTATAATTCAACTATTCTGGTTTGAGACCTAATTTGGCCAAGAGCTCTATCTTTATTCTGGTGTTGATCCTTATTTGAGGGAAGATCTGAGATATATTCTCCCCATTCCTGAGGCTAATCTTCCTGTTAGATACCTTGGGGTAACTCTGATTTCTACAAGATTAAAGCAAGGTTCTGAATACAGTTCCGGCTTGGGTACTGGTTTTCCTACTAGTATGGTACATCACCGGTACCAGTTCGGATTTAGCACTACTACAATTATATAGGTATAATTAAAAATATACAAAAATACTACACAATTAAATATTTTAAAATTGTGTGAGGACTCCTGCATTATCAGTAGTAGATTTATTGTAGTTCGTACAAAAAAAAAAAAAGCTTTATTGTACTGCAATGCAACTAGAGTGGAGTAAATTTTACGCAACTTGTAGGAGTATCTCAGAATTTTGAAAATCAAAATTTACTCTTTCATGCTTTCAATACTACTTCCCTCTGTCCCACATTTTCTTCCTCCTCTCTCTATTGCCATTCTCGCAGCAAACGGAAAAACCAGATCCACATATTTCTCTCTCTCCCTTCTATTTCTAGCATCGAAGAAGATGAAGCACATTCTCTCTCCTCCCGACTTCTTCGTCAACGGGCATCAACAGTCTAAATCCGTCGGAGCCACACAGATCCACATAGTTCCATTCTTCGGAGGTGGTTTTGAATGGGTCCGTGCCTTCGTTCAGTTCGTTGTCGTGGACGGAAAACCAATTCGCAGTCTTGGTCTGTGCAAAAACCACGATCTGCAAAATACCGGACAAAATCTGATTTTTCGCCATCTCGGCCGAAATTGACTGGAATAACCGGAACCATCCGGTAAGGCCCGGTATTGGGGCCGGGACGGAATTAGAGGTGAGTGGTACCGTTTGTATGGCAATCCGGTACGTACCGGCCGGTACGGAACGGGATTCATAACCTTGGATTAAAGGCCAATGATTGTGAAGTTTTTGAAGGAAAGGATTCTGAAACGAATTAATGGCTGGGCCTCTAAGAAGTTGACATATGCTGGTAGGGCATAATTATTCCACACTGTTTTAATTAGTGTACAAGTGTACTGGTCATCTATCTTCATCTTCCCTAGCAAGATTATCAAGGATATTGAGGGGGTGTTCCACTAAGGCAGTTTTTAAAATAAACTGGCTTTTCACGGTTTTTTATGGGATGTATTGTGAGAGAATGACCTGTCTTGATTTTGGAGAAAATTGTTTTTTGTTAGCGGAACACCCCCTAAATCTTCTGTAATGGCTTTCCTGTGTATGGATCAGAGATGAAGCATTATGTGGCTAAAGTGAGATGGGAAAACATTTGTTGTCCAAAGGAGGAAGGAGGCCTTAGGTTTCGAAGGATTAAAGAGTGGAACAAAGCTATTGACAACTGTGGGATTTTGTATTTTGTAAAAAAAAAAAAAAAAAAAAAAATCTTATTATTTAGAGATAGATTTATTATTTAGAGATAAATTGGTAAAAAGATATAGATCAAGTTTTATAGACAAACTTGGGATTTTCAAGCCCGTGTAAGTCGGTGTGCTGGGGTTCTTTTCTATCAGATAGGAAGGGCTGCTGCACAAAGTAAAGGCTGATTCCTTTTGTTTGTTTGTTTTTTTGTCGGAAATATAAGGCTGATTCCTTTTGGGTAAAGGGGGTGCACTCTTATATTATGAAAGGTCAGAGCTTGTGGAACATAGATATACGCAGGGATGCATCCTGGACCATAAGAAAAATGCTTGGCATTAGATGTCTTGGCCAGCCTTCGATCCAGTACAAAGTAGGGACTGGTCAGTCAACGTTCCCAAGAATAGACAATTGCCAATTAGCATCCTTAGGGCCATTATATAAGAGGTTCGATTGAATGCTAAAGTTTCTTCGATCATTTACCAAGGACATTGGGCCTAGAAGCAGGAACAGAATTAGTCAGGCAATTATTAACCAAACCCCTGCAGATTTTATGCCTAATTGTGATGATGCTGACTCTGTTACATGGCTTCCTAGCCCTAACGGCATTTATTAAGCAAGAACTGCTTGGGATGCTGTGAGGAGTAAATTCCCTTCTCAGCCAGGGGCAAAGGTAGTGTGGTTAAAACAAAATGTTCCAACTTCTAAGGTGGGCTTTTATTCTTGGTTGTCTGTTAAGAAGAATTAAGTGCTAAAGATAGATTAATCAGTTGGGGATGATTGTGGATGAGACCTGTCCTTTGTGCAGCAGTGAGAAAGAGTCCCATCAACATCTATTTTTTGAATGCACCTATTCTACAACAGTTTGGCATGCGGTTTGGGGTAAAACTTCTTCTGGAAGGGGGCCTAATAAATTGATAGAGTTACTGGTTTGGTACATTCAGAATGTAAAAGGTGAGGGCTTCAAGTGCTGAATTCTTAATTGTTCTTTGGCTGCAGCAGTGTACTTTATTCCGCTGGAACGGAACTCAAGAGTTTTTCGGCAAAATTCAATGCCCAGTGATCAAATTGCTCAGGTTGCTACAGCTCAATCAGGGAATTTCCTTAGCTCTATGAGGATTAAGCCTTATGTGGAGAATAAAAGTATAAAACCGAATGTGATAATTGGGGGCTTGCAGGCCAAATGGCCAATACACTCTGCAGCAATAGGTATGTTTCTATTGTCTCATTCTTTTTAGTTGAGGTTGGTTTGTGATTCCTTGAGTGGTGCTTGATAGGCTGTTTTGAGGTTGTATAGTTTTGATGCACCTGGGTTTCTTTGTTTTCAGAGACTTGTATTTCTCCTTGCTTGATGACGTATAGCTGTATAGCCAGGTTTAGATCCTAGTACTTATCCAAAGGAAAAAAAAAAAAAAACAGAACAGTGGATGAAAACAGTTAAAGAAAATAGCTCATTGGTCAATTTTTGAGGATTTTCCCTAACTTTCTTTACCTTTGCAAATTTGCATTTCATGACAATGTCCATCAGTAACAACAGAAATATATTCAATTAAAAAATAACTGAAATTAAAGAATGAAACAATAACCTAGAGAAGGTGTCCCTATTTTGCAAGTCAAATTTGAATCCACAAATTCATTACTTCACCTGATGTCATAGGTAAGACATAGGCGAATCTGATTAGCCCCATGTTTGGTGCTAAGAAAATAATAGAAACTATCGGAAGATGTTCGTCTGCTGTGTACACGTAATTCGAAATTCTCTGAAGCAAAATTTTTGGAGGACAGATCAAGCAGTTGGGATTTTCTTTTCCTTCATGAAAAGGCCCAACTGACTAAAACTTTGGCTGTCAAAATCCTAATATATTATCTGTCCTTTTCCTCAACCCCCAAAAGGGTTTAATCCTATACCATGAGTGCTTTTTTCCAGAACCGTATAAGACCTAGATATGAGGAACCCGTTGAATTCTGAAGGAGTGTGTGTATAATACTACAACTATGAACTATCTGCTGATTTTAAAGTATAAATCAAATAAACAATTGATCAGAAGAGGGTAGATTTCACCTGAGAAGGAGAGGCTTGAATGGCGAGCTCGTTTCCAATGCGTGCGAGGCAAGTGATGCACCTAGCGAAGGTTTTTAGGGCGTTCCCACTCAGACTAAAATCCATTTCCTTTGGAGCAGAGAAATGGTCTCTCTCTCTCTCTCTCTCTGTATACCAAAGATTTTATTGAAATGGCGGGAAAGAAGAGAGCCCGTTCTGTTGGGTCCGTGCATGCTGGCTAGGGCTTTTGCAAAGGCGGGGCTCTGCTGTCACTTGGTCGGGAAACCTGCCAAGTGCCAACCCCAATCACAGCATCCAAAATATTTTGAACGATTTAAATTTAAAATAAAATTTTCTCGTGGAAGAGAATCCAAAACATTGAATATCAAAATAGACGGTGTTAGATGGGGTTGACAGACCCTGTTGACCCATGGAGAGAGCAGGCCTCCAGGTTCGGGCTTTTAGAACAAAATTTTCTTTGGATGCTTGTGAATTTTAGGGTATAGAAAAAAAGAAAAAATAAAGGAAAATAAAAAAAAAATCTTTCATTGTTTGGTTTGGAGAGAAATAGGAGAGAGAATAAAAAATTCTAGTATTGTGCATGATATCATTTTTCTCCCATTTTCATTTCATTTTTTTTTTCTCCCACTTTCCTTAAGTTTAAAACACATGAATGACTAACAATTTCCACCAGTGGCGGATCAAGAATTCCACACAGGGGGGCCACCTGTTAAGCATAACTTTGAAAAAAAAAATCACAATGCAACATATCGAGAAGATAAAATGTTTAAATATTATTCATTAAGCAAAAAAGTTAAAACTTAAAATACAATTTACGTGCAGGTACACCACACAGTCGTATTTTCACATGTAGGTACAGCCCTCTCTCTCTCTCTCTCTCTCTCTCTCTCTATGCATCCCACATGAGCACAATTTCTCTCTCTCCTCGACTCCACAAACCGTATGAAAAGTGCTTAAATCCTAAGGTACCCTATGAAAAATGCCTAAACCTAAACCCTAAGGCACCCTACGAAAGTGTATAAACCTCTAAAATCCTATAATAGAAAGTGCACCCTAAACCTAAACCCTAGGGTATCCTATGAAAGTGCGTAAAATCCTAGGGTACCCTATGAAAGTGCATAAACCACTAAAACCCTATAATAGGAAAGTGCACCCTAAACCTAAACCCCAAAAAAGACCAACTTACCTTAATGGTAATTAGATGTCTATTTTCTAGACCTACTGGTAAAAATCTGAACTTAAAATATTATGAAAGATTTCATACATAAGCAAACAAATTGTAGATTTGATTGAACCTTTCAATTTTTCATAATGTTAATTAAAAAAGTTTAATAATTGTGTGCCTAGTATCCTTGTGATCTGAACCGTAGATATTGTAGGGCTTATTGGGAAGAATATTAATTAAGAAAATTATCTTGACCAAATATCGATAGGTATTGATTCAGTTCATATTTTTAAAATAATCTTTGTGTTTTGATACCTATTGATGTTGGATCAAGATAATTTTTTTAAAAAACGTTCTTAATAAGCCATACATGTTGTGTTTGGTTAGATCGTTTAGTTTAATTTTGATGATGTTAGCATGTGTAATGAGTGCGGAGAGATAGAGAAAGAAATAAGGGAAATGATGATGTCATCAAAACTAAAACTAAACAGGGAATCGAACAAGGCCACAATGTCTATGGTTCAGATCAATAGGATACCAAAAACATATTTATCATACTTTTCTTCAAAATTTATTCAGTACTTAGGGTCTTAAGGCCCCGTTCCACTAACTCAGTTTTTTTTAAGCCAGCTTATTTCGAATCCCAAGATAGGTCATTCTCTCCCAATATATAAACACACAAAAAAAAAAAAAAATTCAGAAAGCCAAAAAAACAAACTTTTTCTGGAACGGGGCCTATGACTTGAATGAAAATTGAAAGTTTCGCTTAAGTACCTAAGATTATCCGACTAAGCTAATTTTTTACAAGACTAATTGAAAAATTATTTTAAGGTTATTGAACGACTCAGATTTTTTACAAATCGAAAAAAATATTAATTTTCGGAATTTCAAGGAGGTCACGTGATTTCCACACTCCTTTTTTTAATGAATGCACTTCATTTTTTGTCTTTTAGTAAATTCTTGTGTTTAGTTTTTCACTTAAAGGCAATAAAATGAATATATTCATCAAAAAAGAGTGTGAAAATCATTTTCTATTATGAATCTGTAAAAATATTTGGTCGATGATTTGTAGAGAATAGGTTGCATGTAGTCCAATTGTTTGATTTACAATTTATAGAATATATCTGGACATGGTTTATTGGCTTGCTGCCTTCCCTAAAGTGTGGCTAAAACAATGAACCATTTTGAACTTTTGAATGATTTTTAATGGTGGGTGCCATTTTTGGGTACCAAACCTAAATTTGGCACCCACAAAGTCAAATTTGGCGCCCCATCAGTGTTTTTTTTTTTGGCAAAACTACTCCAGTGGTGTGGGTGCCGAATTTTGACACCCTTCCTTAACTACCTTCCAACTTCCAATTCTCAACTAACTTTTCAATTTCCTAGCAATAATTTATATACTTTAACGATTGTTTAGTCACCTCCTAATCACGATTTTAATTAACTAACTAACTTTCTACCACAACTCACTTTTCCTACCTAACTTTCTTCTCATCTACCTTTTCCTTCCTAACTTTTATTGGTTCACCTAATTGTGCTAATTAGTGAGATGCTCTGGACCATAAATGAAGGAAGCGTAGTAATCAGCTCAAAAATTGATTTGGATCTCTAGGCCTACCCTCCCTGATGCCTTTCGACTTTGATTTGGGGGCATGGTTTTGCAGCAAAACGTCCCTGTAGCTCCTCAATTGTTGGAGGTTTAGGGGGGCCACTGTTTCAGTGGTATTCTGAGAGCAGTCACTTTGTGCATATTGCTAAAGGTTAGATCTATCTCCAATCATTCCCTGCCCATACCCCCAACAATCGGGGACTAGGTGGGTTCAGTTATTGCTGTTATTGCATATATACTACCATACATCATACACTTGTTGAATAAACAACACACAAAACAATGAGTAATTTTTAAAAAGTTGTTCTTAGAGGATATTTTGACTATTCTTCTGATGACGATGATGATCGTAGAAGAAAGATGTTCACTGCGATGGCATCGGAGTACCACAAAATGGAAACAACACAATCAAGCTATCAAAGCAAACATGATGGCTCTTCAAGCGGCCGCCGACACATCCCTCAAAATAGAGTCAGCGCGAACGAGCAGCTAATGAGAGATTACTTTGCTGAAAATCCAGTCTTTCATGCAGACAAATTTTGACGGCAGTTACGCATGAATCGCGACTTGTTTTTCACATCCTCAACACTGTCTAACAGCACGACGTCTACTTTGTTAAAAGTAGACGTAGCGGGATATGTCGGTTTATCTGGACACCAGAAAATGACTGCAGCGTTTTGGATGCTTGAATATGACATGCTTGCTGACTCCATTGACGAGTATGTGAAAATCAGTGAAAACACAACAATTGAGTCTTTAAAGAAATTCACTCGAGCAATCGTCAACATCTACGGAGAGGAGTATCTTTGATCCCCAAATGAGGCAGACATTTCCATACTTCTACAAGAGGGGGGAGAGCCGTGGATTTCTAGGTATGTAGAGAAGTTTAGATTGTATGCATTGGGATTAAAAAAATTGCCCAACTAGATGACATGGTCAATTTACTAGACATGTCAATAAACCTACAATCATTCTTGAGTTGCCTCGTATGACTTGTGGATATGACTTACTTTTTTTGGAATGCCTGGGTCCCTTAATGATATCAATGTTCTCAATTGATCTGATCTCTAATCCGCCCTTGCTGCAAGGCGTGTCCTTCCTACCAAATATACTGGCAATGGACACCATTACAACATGGGATACTATCTTGCTGATGGTATATATCCTAAATGGGCAACTATTGTTCAAACAATCTCTGGACCTGAAAATTCGAAGAAACAATTATTTGCAAGGTTGCAGGAGGCATGCGAAAAAGACGTGGAAAGGGCATTTTGTGTGCTTCTATCACGATTTGGCATTGAACAAACACCCACTTGACTTTGGTATCGGAATATCTTACTTACATCATGAAGACATGCATTATCCTACACAATATGATTAATGAAGATGAACATAATCATCCGACCCCTGTGCCATGCACAACTTAAGTGTCAAGAGAGCGTACACCTATAATTGCTGAGTTTCTTGCTCGTCACCAAATGATGCAACCCATCATGCACTCCGCAATGACTTTATTGAACACTTGTGGGCGCGAGCAGGAGAACTGCAATAAAGTATTATGTAATAGTGTGTCAATAATAGTTGTGGTAGGAGTTGTTGTAGTTCAATAATAGTTTTTGAGTATTGGTGTGTCAGTAGTAGTTGTGGTAATTCACAACCGTGTTTAATGAGTAATGATGTGTCAGTAGTAGTTGTGGTAGTAGTTGTTATTCAATTAAAATTGTAGTATTGTGTCTCCTTGTAGTAGTAGTTTTTTGTAATAAAGACTCTTGCATAATAAAGACTATTGCATTTCAATAGAAATTGTTAAAACAAAATAGAAAATACAATAGATATTCATAAAACAAAATAGAAAAATATAATGCACACTACTAAATTAAACTACAATCAGAAATATGGAAGAAGGCGAAGGTAACAATCAAAACGTACCATTATTTTTGCCATAACTTCAGCCTTTCGTATAGAGTAATAAGCTTGTGCCTGAGGATCCATGCCAAAAATGTCTATTTTTTTTTTTTGGTACTTCGGAAATGCGCCAGAAATGTCTATTGACATGATCACATCGTCTTCTTTTTTCTGCTCCATTTCCTTCATCTCTTCATTTACTCAAACTCTTCTTTTGGCTATTTCCCTATTCTCCTTATCAATTTCTTCATTATGTGTATTAAATTGCCCCATTAAATCACAAAATTGAGAGTTACCAACTTCTGCTATCTTTTGTTTGCGACGCAATTCTTTCTTAGCTTTCCTTCCTCTAACCCTTTTATTTGGTGAATCAACACTATCCCCACTAGTAGCTTGATCGCAACTCATATCAACGAATGTCTTAGGAATCGAGGAAGAAGTAAGGAATTGGAATACAGACTCCATACTTTGTGAGTTTCTAGTTGTGGTAGGAGGTTCATGCCACTTGCGACAATGTTGCAAAAATTTCCACCAAGATCAAAACGAAACTTCATTTTCCCCCATTTGCAAATATAATTCTTTGACTTGCCGAACCTACATATGTAAGTCACAAAAAAAATTAAGAAACAGGGTAAAAAAAGTAATTATAAATAAATTTTAACAAATCAAGTAAGTGTCACCACATCAGCTTCAACTATCCACTTTGATGTAGATTTTTTACTTGGGTTAGCCACCCACGATATTTGCTACAACACTTATTGATTCTCCGCCAATGACTTTAGATAGACGATGGTGACCTTGTTTTATCATTGGTGGAACTAACATATTATCGGAAATTTGGGTCCAAAAGACAGACTGGGCTTGTGAATTACCTATGATCGGATCTTGAGTAATGCATAACAAAGCATTACAAATTGCAATATCTTTTGCTTTTGAAAACACTTTTCCTCTCTTTGTACTTTGTTTATATGGAGGATCCATGTTTTTTTTTTTGTGTGTGTGTGTGTGATAAAAAACCAAAAATAATATGCGCAAGGAAGATTTGCAGGGCATTACGCAAGGAAGGCCCTACGGGGCCCAGTACGGATCCCGAATGGCTGATCCGAGCCGCTCAAAAGTTTTTAAAACACATTTCAAGAGGGTTTGCAAGAAACCAGCTCCATCCGATAGGTGTGGATGCTTGATCCAAACTTTCATTTTTGAATGGCTTGGATGAAAAAAGAAAAAAAAGGAAGTTTAGATTGAGCATCTACACGTATCGGATGGAGTTGGTTTCTAGCGGGCCCACTCGAAATGTGTTTCTAAAATTCTTGAGTGGCTTGGATTAGCCGTTGGGATCCGTACTGGGCCTCGCAGGGTCTTCCCTGCGTGATTCTCTGCAAATCTCTTCCCTACATATAGCATTGCTGATAAAAACCCAACATGACTAGGCTCAGTTTTCCAAAAGATTTTAGCACCTAGTTGCTAAAATCACCATATTTAAAATAAAAAAATGAAGTGGTTCCGTGTATCGTTTTTCAATTTTTTTCGCACCAAATTAAAGAACTCCTCAAGTACTTTTCGCACCATTTTACAGGGGATTCAAAAGTAATTGTTAAAAAAAATTAAAGGACCAAAGGACACAATTTTTACCGTTGGAGAAATACCAATGGTGCAATATTCCATATTTTGTGGCCTTTGGATTGTCTTCAAAGATTCTAGGCCATTGGATTGTCTTAAAGATTCGATGCATTGTGGGAAATCAAACCACATGATTAATTATCCCAAATAATTTTCCCAATGAATTCGATAACATCGTCTCTTGCCACTCTCTCTCTCTCTCTCTCTCTGTGTACAAAAAACATATATGACTATCTCTCTACCTCTCTCTCTCTCTCACTCCCACCGATGAATCCCAACCATCAATAATCTCTCTCTCCCTCTATTGTCCACCGCTGATTGGAAATCAGGTCCGAGAATTAATGGAGGTCCGATGCCGATCGAAAAATTGAATGGAGGTCTGATAAAACCCAAGCATTTGTCTAGCTGGAAATCAAATCTGCCTCCTCTCTCTCTCTGCCTTCACAAATAATTTGATTTTAGGAAGGTAAAAATGGATTTTTAGGTTTCCTTGTAACTTTTTTAAATTATAGTTTCGTTGTAATTTTTTTGGTTTCAAAACCAATTCTTGTTAGGTACTTTGGTAGTTGAAAATGGAGGGGACCCAGATGTGCCTGTTTTTGTGATTTTTTGTATTTGTTTTGTTGAGTTTTGGTAGTTGAAAATGGGGATGGAAAAGTGACATGGTACAAATGACATGAGCCATTTTTATAGCCTAATTTGGCCGGAATCGCTGCCCCAAATAGCTCCCCATTTGGGGATGCAAAAAGTCAAAAATTGGAAAGGGGGCCAAAAATGGGTATATGGCTCCCCATTGAAGATGCTAGTGGGTGCCATTTTTAGAGTACCAAACCCATATTTGGCACCCTAAGAGCAACTTCAACGGCTAGCCAAATGGGGTGCCATACCCATTTTTGGCACCCCATTTTTGCGCCCTCCAACGACTTGCTATTTCCCTAGCCAAAATTGGCAGGGAAAATGGCAAGTGCCATTTCTGCCACATCGACTTCCTCCCTCCATTCTCAACTACCAAACCCAACAAAAATGAAAAAACTTCAGCAAATTATTTTTTAAAAAAAAACCTTAAAATTTTTAATTTTTTTCATTCCTAGAAATCAAAAATCAAAATCAAATTGGAAACATGAACCGTACCCAAATTGTGCTTTATCTGTATGAACTCCCATTGCCGGAGTTCCAAGCGTCGCCGTCGCTCTCGAAAGTCGCCGTAGAAGGCAGATGACCAGACATAGATTGGAGAGAGAGAGAGAGAGAGAGAGAGAGAGAGAGAGATCAGATCATTCACGGAGGAGGTGGGATTTAACCAAAAAACCTTGTTTGCTACAGAAACAAGAATGCAGAATGGGTTCCAGGCGTCCACCCTCTCTGGGTTTGGTAAAAAGCTATGGGTAAATTATTGTGTGTGGTTGGAACATTGGATAGACCAATTTGGACCGTTGCAATTCCCTTCAACGGTAAAAAAAAGAGCCGTTTGGGCTTCTCTTTCTTTTTATAACGGTAAAATTAAAAGTCCCGTATAAATATTGAATTACTACTGTTGGGTATTTTTCACACCAATTCACACCAAAAAATTATGGATCTTCGATACAAACAAAATAAAAAGAGAGGGAAGGCATTTTAAAAAGCAGAAGATACTGCGATTTGTAATGCTTGGTTAAGCATTACTCAAGATCCGGTCATAGGTAATTTGCAAGTCCAATCTGTTTTTTGGAAGCAAATTTTTGATAATTTTGTTAGTTTCACTAGTGATGCAACAAGATCACCATCATCTATCGAAAGTCGTTGGCGTGTCATCAGTAAGTGTAGTAGCAAATACCGTGGGTGTCTAACGCAAGTACAAAATCTGCATCAAAGTGGAGTTGTTGAAGCTGATGTAGTGAGACTTACTTGATTTGTTAAAGTTTATTTATAATTAGTGTTTTTACCCTGCGTCTAATTTATTTTTATTACTCATTAAACACGATTTTGAATTACAACAACCACAACCCCAACTAATACTGACACACCATTACTCACTAACCATTATTGAATTACAACAACTACTACCACAACCACTACTGACACACCATTACGCACTAACTATTATTGAATTACAACTACTACTATCACAACAACTACTGTAACGCCCCGAAAATTGGGTACGTTAATAATTAAATTTCACAATTTATTTAAATAAAATGCCAACTTCATTAATAGTATCAAAGAGTACTTAAAATTTTTGACGAAAAATTAAAAATAAACTGAAATAAATTGAACCTTAACATTGTCTGAAAACTTAAACATTTATTAAAAGTTCAATTGAAGTAAAGGACAAAGCCGTCTAGCTAAATTCCTACTGATAAAGCCACATGTCTGCCACTTGTTCCCCACCTAGCTGCTCCATCGCCTCGAATTCAGCAGGCGGCTCTTCCTCTCCCTCTGTACCTGGCGTTGGGGACGCCAAGGCCACAAAAGTAGCACCGTGAGTGATAAAATTACACTCAATAGGGTACCAAAACTACCCCTTTAAAAAAGATTACTCATGCAGCAATCAAACATATAAAACATAGGACAACCCAATTATCACAACATGTCTCAAAATTAGTGGATTCAGTAGATTCAAAATTCTCATCATCAATCTCAAAGTTTCACAACCCAAAACCTCATGAATTCGGTATCTCATACCAATTCATCAGGCTATCCGATATCGGTTCTCATCCACAATATAAACAATCTATTGGGCTCCCATCCACCATGCCTAACTCTCCAGGCCCATGGCACGACTCAAATACCTCTGGGAGTATATTGCGATAATTGGCTCAAGACCCATATCGGATACAACATCCTATTCCCACGTTGGATAAACAACCACACATCTCTTAATCGTTTATTTAATTAATCACAATAATTAATTAACACATGATAAAGGGTTCAATAACACCAGTAAGCCAAACCATCACATGCGTCTAATTATAGCTTGTAACTAAAAGTTTAATAATGAAATCGAATAACACATGCCAAACACGTCAGTTATCTTTCCAGTCACTAAAAATAGTAAACGGATTCCAAAAATCACAAAATTTTACAGTAAAATAGTTCATCAAATTTGACACAAGTTTTCTATTTTGAGAGAAGCCAAATCCAATCATAAACGGAGTAAAACAATGTTACAAGTCAAACAGTGAATCTGCCCCAAAAATGTGCAGTTCAGAGCCTCTCTCTCTTCTTGAGAGCCTTTTAGGGTTTTATCCCTAACCTACCTCCTCCCACCGCCGCCTCACTCCTACCTCCCGCAGCCCGCCCTCTCTACCCGACATCTCCCAGCCTGCCTCTCTCTCTCTTCTCTCCCCAGTTTGTTTTGCTTGGGGGGGGTGAGGCTCCGCCTCTCGGCCCACCTCCCCCCTTCTTCCCCACCACCCGCTGCCCTATCCTCACCACTGGCCCAGATCTTTACCACCGTCCCTTGTACCTCCGACCTTCGACCTTCCCCCTTTTCCACCACGTTGACCACCACCTTTCCACCTCCGCCTGACGCCCGCCACTGTTGCCTCCGCCTGACGCCCACCAACGTTGCCTTCACCTAACCCCTCCGCCGCCCTTTCTACCGTCAACCAATTCTTCTCCGCCTTGGTTCAGATCTGGAGTGGTGGTGATGCTAGGGCAGTCGTGCACCCTCCGGTGAATAATGGCTCCAGATTCCGAAGGCGGCGGCTATGGGGTCTTTGAGACAGATTCTCTCCCGGAGAAGCGACTTGGCATGATCTCCAAGCTATTTGACGTGACTTGGTGAACTCAGAGATGGGTTGACTCGGGGAGGCAGTTGCTTTGAGTTCTGACTAGTTGTTATTTTTTAAGTTGGTTTTTATTTTGATGTTTTATCCTCCGATTTCATCTTGTGCGTATTCTGGTTAGAGTTGGGTGTTTCTTTTGGACATTCTACTACCAACATCGGACAGGTTCATAGTCCGACTGCGTCTCGGCCTTATAAGGTGCCCTTTGAGCTGTGTATTTATGCTTGCGTCTGTTGTTTGATAGTTTTTACTCTCTCCTATTCTTTGTGATGAAATCTTGTATCGCCTCCGGGCTGATTTTTGAATGAGAATTGACTGTTGATCAAAAAAAAAAAAAACCCAACTTTGAAAGATCATAACTAATTCTACGAATCTCGGATTGAGACGAGTTCCATATGAAAGTTGCTTAATTTTTCGAGATCTACAACTCTTCAGTTATAAGTTTTCCTCGGTTCTGACCTGAAAAGGTCCGAATATTTTAAAAACAGAAACTGTACACATACTTCACGTATTTTTTTTTTACTTTTCACACGACTCCAACCACATGATCATTAACGATTCAATTTCCGCAGAAACTATACCAAACTATATATGATATACACACGAATCACGTAAGCAGTATTCCTAAGGAAAAATCAAGAACGTAGGAGACCGCAAATACTTTAATTAATCTGAAAATAATAAATAGAGAGTGAGAGGATTTATTGCCATTAGAGTGGAAAGAGAGAGATTGAAAAGAAAATTAATTTTAAGAAGAGAAAAATAAAGAAGTGAAGTGGTGTTTGAATAGTCAACACAATTAAAATAATTAATAAAGAGAATGAGGAAAAGAGAGATGAAGAAAGTTCAATGTCATAGATTACTCTGTTGATGATTTCAAAAGATGTTTGGAGGGTATCAGGAAGTCCAAAATCTGACTCATGTTTTGGTGGTGAAAGTTCTTACGAAGCCTATGCTCAAAGTCTGTTTATTTGGTGCGAGGATTGTGTCTTGTCACAAGATTCACACAATGGATGATGTCCGAGTTTCTGCTGGAAGTGTTTGGAGAGATGCATTGGAAACACATAAAATTCTTCTGATGTGGCTTCGGCTTGTTCTTATGCCATTGTTGTTCAGCATTCCGCTGAATGTTTGTTATTTTCTTTCCTTTGCCAATTCTTTGCTTTTTGCTTTGTATTTGGCTTCTCCTCGATGTACCCTTTGTCGAGTTTTATAAAATTTTGTTGCCGATCAAAAAAAAAAAAGAGAGATGAAGAACCTGGTGAAAAGAATCAAGAGGAGAAAGTGTCGTACATGATTTTGGAGGAGAAGAATGACTTATATAAAAGAGGAAACAAAGTGATGTAGTTGTCAACCAATAGGAGAGTGAGAACGAGAGTTTCTAGGGAGAGAGAGAGAGAGAGGGAATAATACGGCTGATGTGAAGAGAAAAGATGATGTTGGAGCAACTTGGGACTTTTATGGAAGTCAAAGTAGGGGTGCACACCGGTCCGGTAGCCCACCCCCCAGCCCGCCCACCCCAGCCCTGTTTTTTTAGGGCTTGGGATAAATATCAGGCCCATAGGGCCGGACTGGGTTGAGATTTTAAGCCCATTTACTAAATGGGCTGGGTTTGGAAAACTCTTCTAAAGCCCGGCCCGGCCCAATTTAAATAATATTTTATTTAAATACTACATATAGAGATTGATAGATATCGGAGAGTTCCATCTTTTTGAATATTTTAATTGCACTTTAATTTATAGGTCTATTTTTAATATTTTTACAAGAACTTAGAACTTTAAATATATTATTATGGTTGTGAATTGTAATTGTGATCGTTATGGTTGATTAATTTATGTTTATAATACTATGCTTTAGTAAGATAAATGGGCTTCTTGGATGAGTTTGGGAAATTAAAATTTTATTTGGGTGGGCTTGGGCAAATTAAATGAAGCCCGATTATAAATGGGCCGGGCTTGGGAATGCACTAATCTCGTTATTATCTAGTATAAGCCCGGCCCAACCCGGCCCAGCCCGGTGTATGTGCACCCCTAAGTCAAAGTGATGACTTTTGGTGAAAGAGGAATTGTTGGTGAAGAAGGAGACTTAAAAGGAAATATGAAGTAATAAGAGAGACTTAGGATAAACATTAGAGATAAATTTTTTTTTAATAAATATAATTATCTCTACTAGATAATTGTCTAGCTAATTACTCTAATTTATCCTTAACGATAAATAAATAATTTTATACTAAAAATTTCTAAATTAATTTATACGGGTCGTAACAACTACTAACACACCATTACAAAAATACTTTATATTCCTGTTCTCCTGCTAGATCCCACAAATGTTGAATAAGGTCATTGCGGAGTGCATGATGGGTTGCAAACGATTGGATTGTTTGGCGATGAGCAAGAAACTCAGCAAATACAGGTGTACGCGCTTTTGACACTTGAAATGTGCATGTCACAGTTGCTGGTTGATTATCACGCTCATCTTCAATAATCATATTGTGTAGGATAATGCACGTCTCCATGATGTAAGTAAGATCTTCCTAATACCAAAATCGAGATGGTCCTCGCACAATGCCAAATCGTGATTAAAGCACACCAAATGCCCTTTCTACGTCTTTTCAGCATGCCTCCTGCCTCCTTGCAAATAATCATTTCTTCAGATTATCAGGTTTAGAAATTGTCTGAACAATAGTTGCCATTTGAGATATATACCATCAAGAAGGTAGTATCCAATGTTGTAATGGTGTCCATTGACAGTATAGTTGGCAGGAGGGGCACGCCCTGCAGCAAGGGCGGAGAAGAGATTGGATTGATCGAGAACATTGATATCATTAAGGGATCCAGGCATTCCGAAAAAAGCATGCCATATCCACAAGTCATAAGAGGCAACAGCCTCAAGAATGATTTTCGGTTTATTGACATGTCCAGTAAATTGACCATGCCATCCGATTGGACAATTTTTCCATTCCCAATGCATACAATCTAAACTTTCTAACATACAAGGAAATCCACGACTCCCCCCCTCTTGTAGAATTCTGGCAACGTCTGCCTCATTTGGGGATCGAAGATATTCCTCTCTCGTAGATGTTGACGATCGCTCGAGTGAATCTCTTTAAAGATTCAATTGTTGTGCTTTCACCGATTTTCATGTACTCGTCAATGGAGTCAGCAGGCATGCCATATTCAAGCTTCCTAAATGCTGCAGTTATTTTCTAGTGTCCAGATAAACCGACATATCTCGCTGCGTCTACTTTTTGAACAAAGTAGTCGTCGTGTTGTTGGATAGTGTTGAGGATGCGAAGAAACAAGTAGCGATTCATGCGAAACTGCCTTCAAAATTTGTTGGGAGGGAAGAGTGGATTTTCAGCAAAGTAATCTCTCATTAGCTGCTCGTTCGCGCCGACTCTATTCCGAGGGATGTGTTGGCGGCTGCTTGAAGAGCCACCATGTTTGCTTTGATGACTTGATTGTTCTGTTCCATTTTGTGGTACTCTGATGCCACCGCAGAGAAAAAATTTCTTCTACGATCATCATTGTCATCAGAAGAAGAGTCAAAATCTCTTCTAAGAACAGTTTTTTTAAATTGACTCATTGTTTTATGTGTTCTTTATTCAACAAGTGTATGGTGTATGGTAGTATATATAGACTTTTAAAAAATTAGGTGAACCAATTAAGTTAGGTAGGGAAAGGTAGATGGGTAGAAAGTTGGATAGGGAAAGTTAGTTGGGGTAGAAAGTTGGTTAGTTAATTAAAATCATGATAGTAAAGTGGTTAAACAATCGTTAAAGTATATAATTATTACTAAGAAATTGAAAAATTAGTTGAAAATCGGTAGTTTTAAAAAATTAGGTGAACCAATAAAGTTAGGTAGGGAAAGGTAGATGGGTAGAAAACAAGGATTTAAATATCGGCCGATACGCGACGTATGGGCCGATACGTATCGGTTTTTCAAGGAATCGATACCGATATTTGACTGTATCACCGATACCGTTATGTATCCCGATACCGAGATTTAAAACCTTGGTAGAAAGTTAGGTAGAGAAAGTTAGTTGGTTGGTTAATTAATTAAAATTGTGATTACGAGGTGGTTAAACAATCGTTAAAATATATTAATTATTTATAGGAAATATAAAAGTTAGTTGAGATTTTGTGGTTGTAAGGTAGTTGAGGAAGAGTGCCAAAATTTGGCACCCGCACCACTAGCCAAAATTTTGGTATATAATTTTTGTCTGCTCCAGTGGTGTGGATGCCAAATTTTGGCACCCTTCCTCAACTACCTTCCAACTACCAATTCTCAAGTAACTTTTCAATTTCCTAATAATAATTATATACTTTAACTATTGCGTAACCAACTCGTAATTATGATTTTAATTAACTAACTTTTCCTACCTAACTTTATTGGTTCACCTAATTTTTAGAACTACCAATTCTCAACTAACTTTTCAATTTCTTAGTAATAATTTATATACATTGATGATTGTTTAACCACCTCCTAATCACGATTTTAATTAACTGGCTAACTTTCCCTAACTAACTTTCTACTCATCTACCTTTCCCTACCTAACTTTATTGGTTCACCTAATTTTTTAAATCTAACAATTCTCAGCTAACTTTTCAATTTCCTAGTAATAATTTGTATACTTTAACGATTGTTTAACCACCTCCTAATCACAATTTTAATTAACTAACTTTCTACCACAACTAACTTTTCCTACCTAACTTTCTACCCATCTACTTTTCCCTACCTAACTTTTTTGGTTCACATAATTTTTTAAAAATCTATATATACACTACCATACACCATACATTTGTTGAGCAAACAACACACAAAACAATAAGTAATTTTTAAAAAGTTGTTCTTAGAGGAGATTTTGACTCTTCTTCTGATGACTATGACAATCGTAGAAGAAATTCATTCACTACAATAGCATCGGAGTACCACAGAATGGAAACAAAACAATTAAGCTGTCAAAGCAAACATGGTAGTTCTTCAAGAGGCCGCCGACACATCCCTCAAAATAGAGTCTGCGCGAACGAGCAACTAATGAGAGATTACTTTGTTGAAGATCCAATCTTTCCTACCGACAAATTTTGAAGGCAGTTTCACATGAATAGTGACTTGTTTTTTTTCGCATTCTCAACACTGTCGAACGACGTCTGCTTTGCTTAAAAACTAGACGCAATGGGATATGTCAGTTTATCTGGACACCAGAAAATGACTGCAGCATTTAGGATGCTTGAATACAGCATGCCTGCTAACCCCATTGATGAGTACGTGAAAATCGGGGAAAGCACAACAATTGAGTCTTTAAAGAAATTCACTCGAGCGATCGTTAACATCTACGAAGAGGAGTATCTTCGATCCCCAAATGAGGCAAACATCGCTAGACTTCTATAAGAGGGGGAGAGCCATGGATTTCCAGGTATGTTGGGAAGTTTAGATTGTATGCATTGGGAATGAAAAAATTGTTCAACCAGATGGCATGGTTAATGTAGACACCCCAATTTAGGCCCTCTACGATTCTCGAACCACGGCCCCCTCTACGATTCTCAAACCACAGCCCCCTCTACGATTCTCGAACCACGGCCTAAATGGCCTCCTCGATGATGAAATAAGACCAAAATACCTCGATAATGCTTGAAATTATGCTCTTGAATACCAAATCAATCCTTGCAAATCAACCCTAAAAACCCTGTGCAAAACCCTTGAACATAAAAGCCATGAACCAAAAATTACCAAAAAGCCAGCAGAGCACCTGTGCGTACCAATTCAACTCGTGCGCACGAATACCAAATTGTGCGCACAAGTTGATTCCTGCACGCAAAATTCGTACCAGCATATTGGAGGGGAATTTCATCATTTTTGTTCGATTCCCTGGGCATGGCTAGGTGTCCTTAGCTCCTTAAAATTAGGTTCCTTGTTTCTAGGACCATTTTGGACCTTTTGACCCTTTTTAAACCTCACTTTGATCCCCTTTAAGCTTATATATACTCCTTACCATCTTAAAAAACGACTCACGTTCTCCTTTAAGCCCTCTCCCACAACTCCATACTGTTCCTCTCTCTACTCCAATTGCCTACTCAAAAAATGACTAACCTTTTCTACTCGTTGAAATTTTGTTCCAAATGAATCTGGTTGTCCAATGCCACCTCATTGAACTCCCAAAAGTCTCATCCACTGTTGCATCCCAATGATCCGTATATTTGTTAAGTTGCATGCAATTTTTTTAGTTTGGTTCATATTGTTATTTTTTTCTCATGTCCCCTCGTCTACAGGAATTAATAAACCAAAAAAAAAAAATCGATGCAAACTAAAACAGGAAAAAATCTAAATAAAGATTAAAAATTAAGCCAAAAAGAGCATTAAAACGAGTGTAGTAGTTGAGACCCTTCTAAAATTGAAAATCTTTCTATCAGCTTCCAAAAGTCTTAAATTTCTCAATCCTAAATTTCTAGAATTTAGTTTTTATTTTATCTTTTTGAAATTGAAAAAAAGAGAACGTGGGGATAAGGGTGTGGTTTTAGAGAGACAACATACAGATGCATGAAAATTTGAGGAAGAGATTCTTGGAACGTGAAGAGTGGAAGGCTGAATTTTATTATGCATTAAAGATAAATGAAAATCACATTTTTTGATTTATGTTTGTTTGATTTGTTTATGTTTTTAAGTTTTTAAATGAAATGGTTGGATTTTAATCACACTTAAAATTTTAATTCGTAATAACAAATACTATGAAAAATAGGTATGTCTTTCTGTGTATAGTAAACTGTAAATAGGCCTTCTATGCGCACGAATGGTTTGTGCATAGATTGTGCACAGATCCGCATGTGGGGCCCGATTTCAGGTCCCACAAAAATGATCTAAACCATTTCTTAATTTTAAAATAAATTTTCAATTGTTCCTACAACCTTTCTGTAATGACCCGAATTTTTGTAAATAAAAATTTCGATTTAAATAATTTAATAAATTATTTAATTTTAATTTCCTATAATTGGATTATTTTCCTTATAAATTATTAAAATTTCTTTTTAATTGGTTAATGGGTGGAACAAGCCATGCATGCAAGTGTACAAGCCAAGTAACACACCCATTACACTACCAAACTACCCATCTCTTCTCCCATACTAAATGTGTTCCCCATCTACCCACAAAATCTTCTTTCTCCTTATTTCTTTTCTAGTCAAAACCTAATCTATGTACTCTCCCCACTTTGGGGAATTGAGTTTGACTAGAGAGAGAGAGAGAGAGAGAGAGAGAGAGAGAGAGAGGTCATGTACTCTTGCACATGCAAGAGTGAATGATGGGTGATGCATGCATGAGTTGTGCATGAACGATACATGCTGCGGATAACATCTTGAGATTCCGAGGATCGGTATTCGTGCCAAATATTGGTACACTTCAAGAAGCTGTGCTTCGAGAGTTTCACCACTTGAATTTCGTTGTTCATCCAGGTAGCACTAAGATGTATCATGATCTGCAAAGAACATACTGGTGGGAAGGAATGAAGAAGGATGTGGCGAGATTCGTGTCTACCTGCCTTGCTTGTCAGCAAGTTAAAGCCGAGCACCAGAGACCTGGAGGAGAGTTGCAACCACTGCCGATTCCACAATGGAAGTAGGAGCATATCTCAATGGATTTTGTGACTGGACTGCCTAGATCGCAGAAGTTAAACACAGCGGTGTGGGTGATCATAGATCGACTCACTAAGTCAGCTCATTTTCTACCTGTGAAAATGACAGAGAGTATGGAGGCATTGGGAATGCTCTATATACAAGGAATAGTACGACTTCATGGAGTGCCTGTGTCCATAGTGTTTGATCGAGACCCTAGATTTGTCTCTCAGTTCTGGAGTGGACTACAGAGAGCATTGGGGACGAATTTGTGGCTCAGTACTGCTTTTCAGCCCAGGACAGATGGACAGACGGAGAGAACGATTCAGACTCTAGAAGACATGTTGAGAGCCCTCACTCTAGATTTTTTGGGAAATTGGGAGCGACACCTGTCGTTAGTTGAGTTTGCTTGTAACAATAGTTATGATGCTAGTATTGAGATGGCACCTTACGAAGCACTGTATGGTCGCCCATGTCGATCGCCTGTCTAATAGATTGATGCCGGAGAGATGGTGTTGTTAGGACCGGAGATGGTCAGAGAGACGACTGAGAAGGTCAAAATCATTAGACAGAGGTTACTCACTGCTCAGAGTCGACAGAAGAGCTACGTTGATCGAAGAAATTGACCCTTGTCGTTTTCAAAAGGAGATCATGTGTTTCTTAAGATTCGACCCCGGAGAGGAGTGGTCAGATTTGGGAAGAAGGGCAAGCTTTCATTGCGATATATTGGACCCTTTCAGAAATTGAAAAGAGTTGGGAGAGTGGCCTACAGATTAGCATTACCACCCAGCTTGATTGAGTACACATCGTGTTTCACGTCTCAATGTTAAGGAAGTACTTGGCACTGCCTACGCACATGCTCAATTGGGAAGATCTTAGTATCGATGAAGACGTTACTTTTGAAGAAGAACCTGTGGAGATCCAAGACACTGTGGAGAAGCGCATTCACAATAAGACAATTCGTCTAGTGCGAGTTCTGTGGAAGCACCGGGGGATGGAAGAAACTACGTGGGAAAGAGAAGAAGCTATAAGAGCTAACTATCTATGTTTGTTTCCGTCTATTGAGTAAACCAAATTTCGGGGACGAAATTTGTTAAGGGGGATAGGTTGTAATGACCTAAATTTATGTAAATAAATTTTTTGATTTAAATAATTCAATAAATTATTTTTAATTTCCTATAATTGGATTATTTTCCTTATAAATTATTAAAATTCCCTTTTAATTAGTTAATTGGTGAAACAAGCCATGCATGCAAGTGTACAAGCCAAGTAACACACCCATTACACTACCAAATTACCCATCTCTTCTCCCATACTAAATGTGTTCCTCATCTACCCACAAAATCTTCTTTCTCCTTATTTCTTTTCTAGTCAAAACCTAATCTATGTACTCTCCCCACTTTGTGGAATTGTGTTTGACGAGAGAGAGAGAGAGAGAGAGAGAGAGAGAGAGGGGGGGAGAGGGAGTGTGGTCATGTAGTACTCTTGCACATGCAAGAGTGAATGAAGGGTGATGCATGCATGAGTTGTGTGTGAGTGTAAACCTATAAAATACTAGGATTTTGTACAAACTAGGTTGACTCTTGTCTTGCCATTTATGGTAGAACCAATTAGCCTAGGGTAACTTAGTTCCTAGTTAGTTTACTCTACATGTGTGTGTTAATTAGTGCCATGTGGGAGCATAAATTAGGTCCTAAACCTAGATACTTTGGCCCCAAGTTTTCTAAGTGCATTAATTGGGAGAATATTTTCCCATGTTCTTCTTTATTAGACTAAGTTAGGACTAGTTTAGGGGTTCTACTTGGGCACATGGCCTAAATTTTGTCTAAGTAACTAGAAACACCCCAATACAAAGGTGGCCATGCAAAATTCTACACTACATGAGGCTTAGAAAGTGACTAGATTTTTCTCCCCAATATTCTCCTAGATTTTCCTTATTTCATACTTATATATCAAAGTACCTAGACCTAAGAGTTTGCTCACCAACTTGGGTACATTGCCATGTGCTCATTGAATGAGCACATTTAAACCACCTGGGGAGAGAGTAGTTCGGCCAAGAGAGAGGGAGGGGAGGCCGAAATATTTGAGAGAGAGAGAGAGGGAGCTCATTGGGTTGGCTATATAAGCCATGCACTCATGCAAAGCTTGCCACCTTTCAACCTTTCTAGACTTGTACTTCCTTTACACTCTAAGTTCCACTCTACCACCCATAAAATAATCCTATTACTCTTTAATTAGCTTTCTACTAATCTCAATTAGTAGGAAAGTTAGTTGCTTTAAGGAGTTCTCAACCACCGGAAAGGATCATTTGCTTATCGGCTTCCGGCTAATCACCGAAATTTAATGAGTTTTGTACTAAGAAATTTCATAAAAGTTTATGCAGTAAAATTTTCTTGGAAAATTTAGTAGAGTTTTAGAAAGCTTTAGAAAAAGTGAGATTTTCTAAAGTAATATTTATTTATTTATAAAAGTATTGTAAATTTTTTTTGACCAAGATGGGTTAAAGTTTCTTAGTTATAAAGTCTAGAAAATCAATTTTTGTGGAAATATGTGGAAAAAGAAAAGATTATTTTTTTCCTTCTTGAAAGAGGTTTGTTGTTTTTAAAAGAAAAAAAAGGAAAGAAATGATTTTTGTCTAGAAAATAAAGTTTTTGGAGGAGTTAGATTATTTGAAAAGTTAGTGCATCAAAGAACATTATTTCATGTGGTATTTTTCACGAGGAAAAATAATTATTTACGAAAAATATTGCATGGACATAGTTTTGATCATAATTGAGCATATGACATTGAGCACGTTCACGATACGGTTACGACACGTTTTACGAGAAAAGTTTGAATAGCTGCTGATGAGAAAAAGAGATGAGAATGAAAATGTGTTTTCGAAATGGGAAATGTGGTATTGGGAAATGAAATGAAATAAGATGTGTTAGACTCTATTGATTTTGATCATATAACAAAATATAATTTCTTAAATGGCTTGATAAAAATATATCATTTTCTAAAGCCCAAATGCCTATATAAATTTAAGTCAATTTGCCCAACTTATCAATTTGCTTTTTAAAGCAAAATCATGCTTTAATGCTGCACGTGGAATTCTCTTATAAAGATAGCCCTTTGGCTCATACTGACTTTGGTCCTATTCATAATATTTGTTAAATCTATTTCAGTCCAAAGTCACCACTAGTTGGCTCATTTTTTTACTAGTTCTCTACTGTTTGTCCGAATCTGAATTCTTGACTTCTGGGCTACACATTTAAAGCTCATGAACGCTTGAGTAACAGACAACCACTGAAGCTCTCTTTCGCCATTGTTGACTATGAAGTTCAGTATTTATGACAGACAAATGTTTAGATCAAATATTGCCAGAAGATTTACGGCTCAACAGACTGATCTAACATTGAAGGAAGATCTCCTTTTTAGTTCAAGAGAAGCACCTTCTGCTCAAACATTATTTACAGCTCAACGGAAAATTGCAACGTTCATATTTTTCTTCCTATAAAAGGAACTTGTGAAGATGAAGAAAAACAACGAAGAACCAAGCTACTCCAGAGCAATATCATTTTCAAAGCAATACACCAGAGTACTTAATTTTCACATATATCTTTTGAGAGCCTTTGAGAGCAAATTTGTATATTTACTCTTTGAGAGAGATTTATTTTTCCACAACACAATTTCTTGTCAGTGTTGTATTGAGAGTTAGAAAAATTCTCAGTGCTCTACTACAGAATTGAGTTTTGTTCTGTGAGAAATTTTAGAGTTTGGGAGATAAACTCTAGCGGTTTGGCTAACTCCTCGGGAAAGTTAGCGTTGCGGATGTAAGGTTTAATCGACACTATAAGCTGGTTGTTGGATTAGTAAAACAGCGACTCCTTAGGCCAGTGGACTAGGTTGAGCAGTGGACAAAGTTCAGACCGAACCACTATATATCTTTGTGTGATCTCTCTCTCCCTTAACTCCTTTATATTTTGGTTGTGCAAATTATTTATTTATTTGCTTTGCCTAGTAATTTTTTATTTGGGCGTTCTTGTTAGCAACCCTATTCAACCCCCCTCCCCCTCTAGGTTGCCTTTTGGGTAACAAGATGAGATGGATTTGATGCGGTAGTGCAGCGAGAGCGCCACCCCAAGTTTCGCAGGGAGAACTTGGAAGATTGGGCTAAGTGTGCACAACACACGGTGAACGGACCTCATAAACAGACTGGTTAAGTTCAGTGATATGAGACGGTTGGGACTGTGTCACGTGAGTCGCGGGGTGGACAGACCGTGCAAATAGACTGTTTAAGTTCAGTGATGCACGACCGCTGGGGCCTCGAGCGGAAGGGTTGGTGCCGCCAGCTGAAAAGAGGCAAAAACGGACCAATAACTTTCGAGTGGTGTGAGATGATGAATTGGTTGAAATTTGAAGAAGAATGCTCAAAGTGAGATATTGATACGAGACACTGTTTTGAGACACTGATACGAGACACAGTTTGAGATACTGAAACGAGAAATTTTTTACTGTGCATGATTACTTTGATCCGCATGGACACGCATATTGCATTAATGGTATTTTCTGTTCACAAGTCTGCATTACTGTTTTTGTACTTATTGTTCTAGAATTGCTAGTTAGAGATTGGATAGTGTAGTCTACTGGGCCCTATTGCTCACGGTGTTGCACTTGTGTAACCCTGACATAATACCACGATGTTGCTTGGGCGACTTTGACGTATTATGCCAGTTTATCGAGATGAACATGAGGAATTCTATGGAGAACAGGCGTATGGAGCAGCCAGCTTGGGGAATGACCAGGCACAGGGGTAGAAGAAGCCCTGGACCCGACCCGGTTGTAATTTATTTATTTGATGGAAATAGTTTATATTGTATACAGATTTATATTTAGAATTTTTATATATGGTTTGCAATAATATTAACGTGCCCAAATTTTTTAGGGGCGTTACACTTTCAGCTCAATTGGATATCCGTGAGTGATCAATCAGATCCTCCAATTTTTCGTTCAGAATTTAATATCCTAGTCTCCTAATGAATTTTGAAGAAACATTGGAGGATTTCATTGAGCACTTATAGTTATCCCGATCAAATGAGATGAAATTTCTCCAAGCCATCCAAAATATTATTTTAAAAATTAATAAATATTTCAAATCATTTGTGTGAAACTATGAAGGGGGTCCCACATGATGAAATGTGCGTGTAGCAGTAGCTTCTTGCTACAAAAATGATAGATACACTCCCTCCCCAACCACTCCCTACCACTCCCCCTCTCACATGTGGTAGGTCCCACCATGGGTCCCACATGTGATGGGTCCCATCACATGTGAGAGGGGGAGTGGTTGGGAGGGAGTGTATGATAGGCGCGTGGGAAGCTTGCTTGCGAGCGCCTAAGTAAGGGGTTTTAGCATGTTAGACGTGCGTTTTGAGCCTTATTTTCCAATTAATATGTGCACGGTATTGTGTTTGGTATTGTGCATGTTTTTCCAGGTAAGAAGATGTTTTTGGCACCTACTGCATGGCTTGAAGCGGAGCTGGGATGTGGGAGTCGAAGTTTGAAGTTGGAATGCTGAGAAGGGCGGCTTAAGGGGTCGGTATCGATACCCCTGATAGCCGTATCGATACTAGTTGGTTATGAAGAGTGCACAATTTGTCCAGAATGTTCAGTATCGATACCCCTGAAAAGGGTATCGCTACCTACGTCTTACGCGAATAAGGAGATAAGGATTCGGTATCGATACCCTTATTAGGGGTATCGATACCGAGAGCTTTCGGGAGCAATCAGCTTTGAAGCTACGTCGTTTCAGTTGGCGTAGAGCTAATTCTTGAACGATTTCTATTCGGTTTTTAATAGGATTTCTTAGTAAGTATAAATACTGAAGTTAAAACCCATTCTAGGGTTCCACAACTTTTATCTAGGTTTTAGTTCTTCAAGTTTTTCGGCTACAGATCTGAGTTCTTCGTTCGTCGTTACGGTTTCAAGTTCTATTTCCAGAATTCCAGGATTTGTTTCGCAGATTGTTTGTCAAGATTAACTTTGCCTTTGCAATTACGGTATTGGTTTTTATTAATTTCATATTTTATTTATCAAAAGCATGTTTAGTTTTAGTTTCGATTCATTTTCTGCAATATTCACAAGCATGAGTGAGTAGTCGTTCTGAGTGCGGCCGCGGGGTGTAGGTGTCCCGTGGCTAGGCTAATTCACGTCCCACCTCGGTGCCGAATCGTTTTAAATAATGCGCAATTTTTGAATACGGAAGTTTTCCTAACAAACGAACCCGGGCATTGCCAATTTCAAATGCGCGCGTAAATTGGTGACGAGTGGTGCGCATTTGCTGGAAACTACTTTCCATATTTTTAAATCTATTACTTGAATAATTGTGGCCCGAGTGAATGTGAATTGGACTAGCCCGGACACCGTAGTGCCCACTGGCATGTTCCTTTTTAAATTCAGAGTTCAATCATTAAGTCAGTTTAATTTAGGTAATTAATCAAACCATTTGAACAAGGGGTGGCTACTCGAGAGCCGATTACAAACATAGAGCCGACATTGTTTGAGTTAAGCACCGTTGACCGTCTCTCGTGGTTCCGACTCAGTATTTCGGAATTATTGTGCTGCACCATCGATATAGTCCTACGCTTGGGACAAAATTCTAGTTAATTTTTAATCATCCGAACGGACAAGCATTTTTGGCGCCGTTGCCGGGGACGGTGACGTGTGTTCAAACAGTGTTAGTGTAGAGTCGTAGTTAATTTTGTCTTTTAGTCAAGTCACCATAGGTCAAAATGACCCTCTCTATTATCGCGACCCGACACATCGGTTAGTGAAAATAGAACTGAGTCAAGTCAACCTATTTTGTCTAGTTTTTCATCTTCTAGTTCGAGTCGACTTTGAGCATCGCCAGAGTCTATTCCAATTAGTGATTTTTATATAGAATTGCCATTTGAGTCGGTTAGTGTCGGTAATCCGCTTTACCAAAGAATTTGAGTCGGTTTACGAGCTAGAGTCCGAGAGAGACGAGATGGCGAGACCCACGATTAGCTAATCGGCCGTCTCGAGAGAGAACACCTTCATCCCGAGAGGACCACTCCTCCCGGACCGATTGTGTTTCCTCGAGAGACACAGGGCACGCAATGCCTTCACCGTAAACCTCGGTGTCCCGAATAGCCTCCCTAACTTTTATGGGAGAGAGTCCGATGATCCGTATGAACATGTGCGGACGTTGAGGGGTTAGTGCGCAACCCGGCGACTACTACCCAATACGATAATGCCTGCCTCAAGCTTGAGGCAACTTTAAAAGATGGCGCACTTAGATGGTTCGAGAATGCAAAAGTCTCGGTCCCTCACCACATGGGCGCATGTGCGTGATGCATTTTACAGAAATATTTTTCCGAGGCTAAAACTAATAGTTTAAGGCGTCAAATCCAAGGCTTTAGGCAAGAGAGGGGAGAGTCCTTTGTGAAGGCATGGGAGCGGTTCAAAGATTTGCTCCTAAGAATGCCACATCCCGGTTTGGAGAAGATACTGTTGGTCGAATTTTTCACTAACGCCGAGACAATCCAAAGACATAGAGTATTCTTGTAAAGGGAACGACTTCTTGTCCAAAATCATGGATGAGGGTTGGGATTTTCCTGGATGACCTAGCCATGAGAAAGGCGTAGAGGGCATTAGAACCCTCTCGATTTTGATCGGTCCGGACCTTCCTCCAGGGTCAAATGTTATCCCGTTACCATACGTGACCAACTCCAGGCCCGGAGTTGAAAAGATGGCGCAGAAGCTAGAGGAATTAGAAGTTGGCGGACTCGTCCGAAACATGAGGTCATAGAGGAAGTCCAGTGTGGTGTGAGTGTAAGGGGCACATTGCAAATGTGTGCCCCGGATTTTTAGTTGCTAAGGGGGCAAACCAGAGTAATCGGGAGGAGGTCAATGCAATTTCTTATTCTAATACATATAATCCGGGATGGAGGGACCACCCCAACTTAGGGTGGTCTCGAATCCAAACCTCGCGGGTGGAGGTCAAGCGCAACTCCCCGCGCGCCTCCGCCGCAAAATGATCGATTGAGCCCCCCTCGGGGCCAAGTCATCCCATATAACTACCAACCACACTGGCAGGGGGGGTAGGTCCATCCACTAGCGGTCCTCCCCAGTTATTCGTTGCGTAATCGGTTAGAGGATAATGTCAATTACCTAATGCACCACAAACGGCATTTCGTGACGGAAACAAGACAAAGAAATTGGGGCCCTTACAACCCAAATGTCACAACTTGTTGCGGTTGTCAAAATGCGGCATGATGAGAGGGGTAGATTTCCACTCAAGCTAGTTCAGGGGTGCCCATTACTTAGGAAATCCTACGGGGCCTAATATTCGAGTCAAAATCGGGAGAGGCTAAGTCGATCACCGTTCTCCGAGTGGGAAATCGATTGATAAATCCATTTCACCAAAGCAGAACTAGCCCCACCTGGAGCCTTTGAGGCACCAAGAGCAACTCCCGAGAGGGTCGAGAAGTCACCCGAGGTGGTGGAACAAATTTTGCGGTCCCCACGACTCAAACGCCGCCAAAGACCGTTAGCTCCATTTCCCCAAAGGTCACGGCGAACCCCAAGCGAGTATGAACCATAAAATGATTGAGCTTTTCAAGAAAGTGCGGTTCCCATCACCTTGATGGAGGCAATTGAGTCTTTTCCCCAAGTGTGCTAAGGTATTGAAGGACCTTTGCACACCCAAGTGCAAGAGTCCGAATGTTCCCATGGAGCAAGTGAGCTCCATTCTTGAATGGAGATCCCCAAATGCAAGGATCCGTGGTGTCCCACCATTCCTATAACTATTGCAGGTCACCATTTGATAAAGCGTTGTTGGACTTGGGAGCGAGTGTTAATTTGCTCCCTTATTCGGCATATTTGAAACTCGGGCCTGGCCTTAGCAACCTTAGAGAGACTCTGTCACGCTACGGTTGGCGGGACCGTGTGTTCGAGTACCGAAGGGAGTGGTGGAGGATGTGATGATTCGGGTAGGTGAGTTTCAATTTCCCGCAGATTTCATTGTCCTAGATACCCGCCTGAATCATGAGGTTTTAGAAAGACTCCCATTATTTTAGGCCGTCCTTTCTTAGCCACCTCCAATGCGGTTATGAATTGCAAAACTGGCAAGGTCCAGTTATCTGTTGGCAAGGAGAAAATGGAGGTGGATGTCTATAGTGTTAGCACGGTTGAGGAGGATGATGAGGAGGTCGAAGAAGTGAGTTTAATTGGAGCGCTCGTTCAGGAGCGTTTCGATACGATTTTGTGTAAGGCTCCTCTAGAGCCAGGGTGAATCTGATTGAAAAGTTTGGCGGGTAGCTCACGCGTACCATGCTTTTCATTAAGTGTGGACCCGGCCCCTAGCGATAGGGTACCCATCATTGACTTGGGTATTTTTAGCTTTGCACGCCGTTTGTTTAAATAAGGATCGTGTACCCAGCTCCGGTTAGTAAGGGCAAATTTTTCTTTAGTTTTGTTTTCTTTTTCGTAATTTGTGTTTATTCCTGTTTGTTTTCTATGGCAAAAAAAAAAAAAAAAAAAAAAAAAAACTTTTTGGTCTTGTATAGCCACCCACTCTTCAATTCAAGTTGGGGGATGGGGAGAAAAGTATGACACGTGAGGTTTTCACTTGAATGCCTGGGGTGTTTGTTATTTACTTTGTTTTATCCTTGTTGTGGCCCGGCTTTCACATGCGGGCCGTCATCCATCAATTGTTGCCTAGTAGGTAGTTGGTTCTTGAGTCTTTTGCGGACAGCATGCTACCACACCAAATATTTGTAGTTTGGGCTTCTCCGCCGAGTGAGTGCGGCATCGGAGCCTCGGCGGGGGTGCCACGAAATGTGGCGGTTGTCGATTAAAGCTTCGGCGCGGCTTGTGACTAGTTTGTGGACCTCTTTCGGTCTAAGGAGCGGATCTGAAAATGTGTTTTGTGACGAAACGCATGTGGTGGCAAATTCCCCATATATCGGCCGGTCAAGATGGTTGGTTGCCATCCGTCGGTCCATCTCTTTCCCTTATATTCTATTTTTTTTTTTGTCTTCCCGCTTGAGGGCGAGCAATTTTCAAGTTGGGGGAAGGGGTGTACTTTGTACACGTTATTTTTGGTTTTGAGCGTTGCTAGTAGTTAGGGTCATTTCGTTTAGATTTTTAAATTTTTGGTTAATTTTTGAGTCCTGGGGATGCGATTGTTATGCTTGTTTGTATGAGTTAGGTGAGCATGCTAGATTTTTGTCTCGTTGATTGCTGTTTAACTTGTTCCCATGCATATATCTACGATGCCCATGTTTGAGTAATTTCCACACCATAAGCAAGTTAGAGTAGGTGTTTCCACGTTGTACACAGTATGTCCTTAAAGCATCCCATGTTTCATTGTTCTTCAATTTCCGCATTCGCATAAAATAGTAGGCGTTTGTACCACAGATAATGATTTAAATGTTTTACATGCATGTGTGAGAGTTGGTGACGTGCTTAGGGGATGAAACAAGGCCATTTTTGCATGATTAGACCACTAAATATGTTCCTTTGATTCCATGATAAAACCAATTTGTGTCACTGTGTCAAACCTAGGAAGCCGGTGTTTGGTTGGTGTATCGGTTTGGTGGTCCAACTCTGTGCGCATTTTAAAGGCCTCGAATCAATGGAATAAAAGAGCATCGAAATTTTAAATGTTGTTCTTGGGGTGCCATGTCTTTGGTTTAAAAAAGAACCCCTAGACCTTAGTCCATTTCCTTTTCCCCCGAATTCACCCATCTTGATGATAAGAGAGAGGTGGAAAGACGGTCAACTGACCCTTTGACCCGTTGTTAGGAATTTCCAAGTTTTCCAGGAAAAAGAAGAAAAAGAGAGAAAAAAATCAAAAAAAAAAAAAAAAAAAAAAGAAAAGAAAAAGGAAAACGCAGTCAAGTTGAGGGGGACCATCCCATTCTCTCTATCTCTCTCTCTCTCTCTCCACCCCATCATTCTCCCTTTTCCTCTTCTGTCTTCTCCATTTGACCCTTAACCTCTAAACCTTCCAAACCGAAACTCACCAAAGTTATGGAACCCTAAGAGGCAAACTGAGCTGGAATTGAGCTATGATTTCGAGGATGTGATCACGAAGGAGTGTTGAGCACGGGGTTGGACAATGGTTGGACTGGGGGTGTTATATTTATGTTTTGTTATTTTAGGTGTTTAAGTTGTTGAGGACTATGGTGTTTTGTGTATTTGTTTATGTCGGTGGTGTGACCATGTGTGGTCGGTGGTTGTGTTGAGCTTTAGTTGTTTTGTTTTATTCTATAGGATGTTAAACTTTGGTTGTTTCTATGTGATATTTGTGTTCGTGTTTTTGTTTATCTGTGTTGGTGACGGCCCGGTCTGGGTAGATTGACCATGAGCTTTTATAGGCCGTCACCCTTCGCGTGTTTCCTTTTTCCTTGTTAACCGGTCATTACAAGCCTAACGAAGCCCTTAGTTGACCCGATGCACGTCGTTTGACTCTCTTGCATGCATGTGTTATATTTAGATTGTGAATGTGTGGTATCTTGATTCGTGAGCTTTCATTGCATATCTTGGCGTTGTTTTGACTGGCACGTGGTGATTTTGTTCAATCCACGTTGATCGCCAGGCGCCTCACATGGGATGTAGAGTGTTTCGGTGAGTGTGAGTGATACTTTTGGCACGTGGAAGCATACTATCTTGAACCTTGTTGAGAATGGAAATATTTGAATTTTCGTTGGAGCATGCATGTGACCGAGTTGTGGGTAACTAAGAGAGGATATTTTAATTGTTCACTTGATTAAACCATAACCCTCGTATCCCTTATTGAGTAGTTGTGTTGTTTTTATTCTTTTTGTTTCGTTCGTTACTAGGGACTAGCAACGCTCAAGTTGGGGGATGTGATAGGCGCGTGGGAAGCTTGCTTGCGAGCGCCTAAGTAGGGGGTTTTAGCATGTTAGACGTGCGTTTTGAGCCTTATTTTCCAATTAATATGTGCACGGTATTGTGTTTGGTATTGTGCATGTTTTTCCGAGGTAAGAAGATGTTTTTGGCACCTCTTGCATGGCTTGAAGCGGAGCCATGGGAGTCGAAGTTTGAAGTTGGAATCTTTGAGAAGGGCGCGGCAAGGGGTCGGTATCGATACCCAATACCCCCGATTTACGATACTAGTTGGTTATGAAAAGTGCACAATTTGTCCGAATGTTCGTCATCGATACCTGAAAAGGGTATCGCTACCTAAATCTTACGCGAATAAGGAGATAAGGATTCGGTATCGATACCCTTATTAGGGGGTATCGATACCGAGAGCTTTCGAGCAATCACTTTGAAGCTACGTCGTTTCGGTTGGCGTAGAGCTAATTCTTGAACGATTTCTATTCGGTTTTTAATAGGATTTCTTAGTAAGTATAAATATCAAGTTAAAACCCATTCTAGGGTTCCACAACTTTTATCTAGGTTTTAGTTCTTCAAGTTTTTACTTTCATGATCAGTTCTTCGTTCGTCGTTACGGTTTCAAGTTCTATTTCCGGGCAATTCCCGATTTGTTTCGATTGTTTGTCAAGATTAACTTTGCCTTTGCAATTACGGTATTGGTTTTTATTAATTTCATATTTTATTTATCAAAAGCATGTTTAGTTTTAGTTTCGATTCATTTTCTAATATTCACAAGCATGAGTGAGTAGTCGTTTTTTAAAAGTGCGGCCGCGGGGTGTAGGTGTCCCGTGGCTAGGCTAATTCACGTCCCACCTCGGTGCCGAATCGTTTTAAATAATGCGCAATTTTTGAATACGGAAGTTTTCCTAACAAACGAACCCGGGCATTGCCAATTTCAAATGCGCGTGTAAATTGGTGACGAGTGGTGCGCATTTGCTGGAAACTACTTTCCATATTTTTAAATCTATTACTTGAATAATTGTGGCCCGAGTGAATGTGAATTGGACTAGCTGCGGACACCGTAGTGCCCACGGCTGTGCTCTCCTTTTTTAAATTCAGAGTTCAGTCATTAAGTCAGTTTAATTTAGGTAATTAATCAAACCATTTGAACAAGGGGTGGCTACCTGAGAGCCAGTTACAAACATAGAGCCGACATTGTTTGAGTTAAGCACCGTTGACCGTCTCTGTGGTTCGACTCCGGTACTTCCGGAATTATTGTGCTGCACCGGTCGATAGTCCTACGCTTGGGACAAAATTCTAGTTAATTTTTAATCATCCGAACGGACAAGCAGTGTATGTATCATTGTTCTGCTTGCTATAATTTCAAGATAAAATGTAGAATTAATTATATTATTTTTGGTGGGTGGAGAGAGAAAGAAGAGGGGCGTGTTTAGAAGGCTCCCAGAAGTAGATCTTATGATTTAGGGGGTGTTCCACTAATTGGTTTTTTAGTTTTTTGGTTTTTTTTTATCTTTAGTTTTTCAAAAAAACCAACTAGTTCCACTAACAAGTTTTTGGTTTTTTGGTTTTTTTAGTTGTGTTATGAAATTACAAATCTACCCTTCTACCCAAACAACTATTGCTCTCTTTTTTTTGAAGGGAGGGAAGATTCATAATTTTACATGATTAAAGTACATGTACTTGATTGTGCAATGATTTGGTTTTTTTTAGGTTAGTGGAATGAAGTGGTTTTTTTGTTGGTTTTTTGTGGGGTTTTTTTAGTGGAATGAAGTAGTTTTTGATTTAAAACAAAACTAGTTTTTTGTTAGTGGAACATGGCCTTAGGGTTTACAAGAACGCCGACTGGACCCCCAAGGCCGCTCATCTTCTCCATCGATCGGTAGCTCTCCATTGCAGTCTCTCTCGCTCCTCTTCTCGGTAATCTCTCTTTCTCTCTCCCTCCTCGGACCATCATAGTCATGTGACACATAGATAGACTTGTTATCCAACTTTTTGACTCATGGACGTAGTTATCTGGATTCCTGGCATTAATACTTGTTGCATCGATAGGGGTAAATGTGTATCTCTGTGATTTCGAATGCAATTTTTGTGTTCATTTTTGTTGATTGCAAAACTTTTTTTTTTTTAGTGTTTCATTTGAGAAGTGTTTTTAATTGGCATTGTTAAAAAACCTCTTGTCCTAGTTAGGAGCGTGAGTGTTCTAAAATTTGGCCGCCTAGTCCAACTAGACCCCGCCTATGTACTAGGTGGAGGTCCAACGCCTAGATTAGGCAGCTGACTAGGCGGCGACTAGTCCCCGCCTAATGCGCTATGTGGCGGACTAGTCGGCCCCTAGTCCCTGCCTAATGCGCTATGCGGCAGATTAGTTGGCGCCTCTTTTCCACCCAACTAGCGCCTACGCGATTTTTAGAACATTGGGAGCTTGTGTTTGTGCTTGGAGAGGCATTCGGAGAACAGGTCATAATCTCTCTCTTTGCTCTCTTTGGAGGTTCTCGGATAGAATTTTTGAAAATCATTGATGGAGGGATATGCGGCTTTCTGTTGTCACTGTTGGGTTCCTTGGCTGTAAATTTGGTGTCTTTTCTTGTAAAAGAGCTAGTGGTAGTTTCTCTGTTTTCTTTTCAATTTGGTTGTTGATTAACTGGGGTATGCCCCTTTGATTTTGTTTGTTTCGGTGGTTTTAATAAAAGCTTTACTTACCTAAAAGAAAAACGTTTTTTTTTCCAAACAAGGTTTCATGAGAATCAATAAATTTGCGTCTTGCATTAAACGTAAAAGATACTCTTGTAGGATTGAAGAAACGCGAACACTTCTAAGGAGGCGGCATGTGTCGGACTTTTGTGTCAACGTGTCTTAGTAATTCATTATCATTGTTTTGGAGTTGGATACTCTTTGGGCATGTGTCTCAACGTGCCTTAGGGGTTCTTTGGCTAAAAAAAACCATTTTGGTTTATTTTTCGTCTTTATTCACAAAATTTTAAGTTTGACTAATAATTTTATACTTTTTAGATTTCTCTCGTAGTGAGGAGCCAAGAAACCACAACAAATCGACCGAAAACTAACAAATGCAAAAAAAATTTGAATAAGGACAAAACCAAAAAAACCAAAAAAAATCCAAAAAACCAGTTTTTTCAATTCACCCAAATGAGGCCTTAGTCATGTCCATTATTTAGACATGTATGAAGCACATTGGTAGCTGTTAGAAAGAAACTTTTTTTTTTTGGGTAAATTAGCTTGAAATTAAAAGAGATTAAGCGAATGTACAGCCTACAAGGGGCATACCCCAGGAAGGACAAAATGAAAAAGAAAGAAAAGAAAATTGCGTGGTCACCAGCACAACCCGCCGAGGTGGGAATATAAGAAGTACCAGCACATCACGCCGGCATAGGATAATTGTTTTAATGCCATGCACACCCCGCAAGGCTAGGATAATATCAAAAAGTATGCGTACAATTAGATAAACATGTTGTGGGTCCAAGAAAAGGCTCCACCGTATGAAATGTGAGTTAACCCGTGCTCGCGTCCCATGAGCCTAGCTATCCCAAAGGAAAGGGTGGCATCGGGGACATAAGCACGGGCATGCAGAATAGCCATATCTAAGTGGTGAAATATATGGAACAACCAACCCTCCACAGTGGAAACAACAAAAGCTGAGCAACCCGGACCAAATGAGATAAGCCTCTAGCACTTCGGCAAGCAAATATACCCAAGGGAACCCTCCCATAGAACCCTTACACTGAACACATGCCTAGTATGCTACTCGCTACAAACATCATAGTCTAGGCTCCCAAGACATCAGGCTTCCTCTGTTTCCGGTGACTGTCCATATTGTTTGCAGATGAGGTCCAATCCAAAGTAAACTTGCTCCATCGATGGTTGAGTTATTATCTTAGTAATTCTTTCTCTCGAGTTTGATAGTGTTTGTCTCAACGAATGTTTTGCTGTCTATATTTTGCAGGGCGATGCTGACTAAATTTTTTTCTGGCAAAAGAAAAAAGTTCAAGTCCGTCAGCAGTGATGGTTGCTTCTATTTTTTCTCCTGTACCCGTTGTTAGAGACGCGGTTTAAGCTATTGTTTATTCTGTTTTTTGAGGGCTATGTTGAGGATGATTAGATTATGAATGATGGATCATCTTTTGTCGAATATTTTTTTGATAGTTTGACTAAATTTATATATTACCTTTTGAGCAACTAAATTTTTGATGTGGGTCTTTTTAGTTTGTGTTGGCTTGTCCGATCAATTACTACCATGGACCTCTATGCCTCTTTTCGCTCGTCCTTTTTCTGGGGGCCTAGTAGGTATCTTTTTCAATATTTTGCCAGTTGCTACAGCTTCTGGAAGCAAGTTGAGTGAAATCTGGAGTTTTCGCCAATCTTGCTGGTGTTTTTATTTAAATATCGCAACAAATGTGGCTGCTTATACGGCGGAATTGAAAGACTAGAAGGCCAAATTATAGAACTCTCATCACTGCGCCATTCATCAATTGAAAAACAGGATGAAAGCCTTAAGCTCAGAGGTTAGAGCATCGCATTGGTAATGCGATGGTCATCGGGTCAATTCCGATAGCCGGCTTTTCTCTATTTCTATTGTACTGGATTTTAGGCAGGTTTAAAATGCTGCCACTCGGCTATGCCACAACACTCACCGGATTGCGGGGCCATGTTGTCCTAAGACTGATATCGGTGAGAGCTTTTTCAGAATTAATAGGGTGTTTCGATGAATTCTGAAAAGCCCTTGTTAATATCGGATTAAGCTAATTATTTGCAGAGACACATAAAAAAAGGGGAAAATTCCAGGCCCCCCCACTTTTTGTGGGGGCTTTCGTCCAAACCCTATTTTGTTTTTCACTCCTAAATAAGTCTTGTGCACGCGTGAAGTAGGTCTGTGCAAATTATCAATAAACGCTACCGTATAGTCCCTTGGCAGAGCCTGCCGTCCCCTTGGGATTGCAGGACCCCCATTCCATATTCACCATGTCATGGTTATGTTGTATTTTTCAATCACGTACGTACAGAAAAACATATTGAAGTACTTACCTTACACGAAAAATAGTTTCCTCTTAGCTTGTCCCTAAGTTACAAGTTTTCACTTGATTAGAAGTTTGATTTTGGCACGCACATCTAATCTTGCGCACGAATTGCACCCGATCTTGGTACGTCCCAAAATCGTTCATGCCTAGATGTTTTTTGTGCACGCCAAACGGTTTTCTTGCACGCCCAATGGCTGCCTGTCTTATGGTTAGTGTTATCTACACGTTTAACAGAAATGAAATGTTGTTTGATTAAGCCTTGCACGTTACGAACTTATAATTTAGTGAATAGCATAATGGAAACAAGAAATGTGATTTGTAATTCCGGAGATTAATCAAACTACAACGTCGTGATTACAAAGAAATAAACAAAGCTCACTCACACCGTGATTAGTAGGTTGAAACCTGAAAAGGAAAAACAAGTTAAGAAACTTGAATAAACGTAGAAATAAAATTTGTGAGGCGCAGAGCCATTGGCCTGCATTGTTTTTCCGTTTTTATAGTAGTGAAGTCCCTGAAAAACAGCACAACGACGCCCTGACAGTGTGCCCAAGTGACTCATTTCAACTTCGTCTAAAACAGTTCCCACTTTAAAAGAAGTTTAAAACATGCCCAACCATTAATATTCACAGCAAAGGCCCTAGTTGCTTGACATGTGTCTCCTTTATAATGGCAAAAAACTGGTATAACTCCTATTTTCCAAGGCCTATTCGGGCTTTCTTGTATGAATGAACCGTTTTGGCTATATTCACCGCTCACTTAACCTCCATGTAGCAAAATCACCCTTGTAGTCATTGTAAATATCAAATAATAAAGGAAATTCCCTCTTGAATACTCTAAAAGTTGCCAGTTGTCCCTAGAATTAGGCCCCAAGAATGCTAACATGTGTCCACGTCTCCAAACCACTTTCTTTTATTTTTGGGAACTCATATTGATTGTAGACTTTGGTTGCAAACGGAAGTCCCCTGATGGCCGCCACGTGGCCCTTTGATTTGGTCAAAAGTTCAAGTGTTTCCTACTTTTCAGGGCCATAATCCTTGATTTTGCTCATCTCTTTGACCATCTTCGACTGTAACTTGCTTCGTTAAGTATACCCTTCGGATCTGTTGGGGAATGCAACCAGACCATGAAAAATCTCAGCTACCCGAAAATATGAGTTTGTTGCTGAATGATATGGTAAAGTAAATCCGGTGTTCCCTTGTCGTGTTGCAATTGGTCTCTCTACCATTGATCTTTTTGCACTTTGACTTTTTCAAATTTGACTTTCTTGTTTTTTCCAAAAATGTCAAAAATGGGTATAAAAAAACAATAGATATGCATGGTAAACTAGCAAAACAGGGGTACTATGGTAAAGTGTGGCAAGGAAAACAACCTCGACAAATTTTAAGCCAAAAATACTACTCCCTCCGTCCCTTTTTAAATGTGTTGCTTCGTAAAAACAAAAAAAAACATCATCATTAAATTTTTTCAACATCAACTTTTAAAAAATTATCTTCACCCTCCCATTAACTTTTTACCCACTAACTTTTCAAAATGGCAAAATGAAATTCATTTTACCCATTAACTTTTCAAAACACACACTTATTAAGCTCATTTTACTCATGTTGCTCATTTTTCATCTTAATTACTCACATCTTTTTCAACTCCAACAATATTATCTATTTTATTTACCTTATATTAAAATAATATTATTTTTTAAATTTTTTTATTTAAAAAAGCTTTGAAGGGTTTAATAGTACTCCATCTCAATAAGAAAGAAAGAGGAAATATATAATTAAAAAAAGTTTGAAGGGTGAATAGTATCTCAATAAAAAATGGTTTGAATGGTTTGGATATGTAGATATACTATAGCAAATGTAATTTAATGATGTGTTTATTGAATCTGTTGGAGCATAATTTTTGAGTTTTGCTATGTACATAGCTAATTTTTGCTTTTGTTGGGGATGTTACACGGTCTTGGGTAGAACTCAACCCCAAAAGCTAGCTCATGAAGTGAGGGTGCCCTCACGCTTATATATTTCATGAACATTGCTCATTTTTCATCTTACTTGCATCTTTTTCAACTCCAACAATATTATCTATTTTATTTACCATATATTAAAATAATATTATTTTTTCCATTTTTTATTTATTTAAAAAAGCTTTGAAGGGTTAAATAGTATTCCATCTCAATAAGAAAGAAAGAGGAAATATATAATTAAAAAAAGGTTTGAAGGGTGAATAGTACCTCAATAAAAAAATGGTCTGGATATATAGATATACTGTAGCAAAATGCAATTTATTGATGTGTTTATTGATATTGTTGGAGCATAATTTTTGAGTTTTGCAATATAATTAAATAGCTAATTTTTGCTTTTGTTGGGGATGTTACACGATCTTGGGTAGAAGAACTCAACCCAAAAGCTAGGTCATGAAGTGAGGGTGCCCTCACGCTTACATACTTCATATTATTTTGGTACCCAGGCGATGTGGGACTTTGCTTCACACCCTTCCTCACGCGCAGCGTGTTCACTCAGCAGCACCTTCCGCGTGCAGGCCAGAGACACGCACCCTACCCATCTCTAGTACCTGGCTCTGATACCATGTTACACGGTCTTGGGTAGAACTCAACCCCAAAAGCTAGCTAATGAAGTGAGGGTACCCACACCCTTATATATTTCATATTATTTTGGTACTCAGGAGGCAACGTGGGACTTCGCTTTACATGGGATGCCCCAAGTCCGCCACTTCATGCACGCAAGTTTATTTATTTATTTTGCTGATCCGAAAAAATAATAAGTGTATTAGCGATTGAGGGGACGTGCCCAAATTGAGTGCATGCAATTCGAGTGTGAGAGTATTCATGCGTGCCAAAAGCAAATTCCGAATAATGGACAGAAGTTTGGAAGATACTGGGAAATTATTGTAACTCGATTAATTTCGGGGCCTTAGTGGTAACGACCAGATATAACCTCCACTGGCCTCAAAAGTTTGTTGGCAAAAGGAATCAAATCTGAGATCCGAGATAGAAACAAACCCCTAAATCCCAAGACATGTAAGATAACTTTGACCATCACTTAAGGTTCACATCATGAAATGTTTTAGTCGTCAATATAATCTTGCGTTTTTGTTACATGTATCACATCATGAAATGTTGATGACAGAAATTGTCGCTTAGCCAATTGCCAGCATTCTGAACTTGCTGAAACAGGTTACTTAGAACATCTCCACTCATTACTCAAATTTAGAACTAAAAATCATCCAAAACCCTCCTCCATTCATTACCCAAACCTATACTAAATTTGAGTTTTATTCAAATGTTTCACCAAATCTGATGTGAACCAAATTTTTAACCTAATTTTCAAGGTTCTTTTGTTGCACTGTTATTTACCTTATATTCAATGCTGTGGATTAAATCTCCACCATACAATTTGAGTAAGGATTAAAAGGAGTCATACCAAATCAAGTGTTTTATCCAAATCCCTATTCAAATTTGAGTAAAATTTTGGGTACGGAGTGGAGATACTCTTACCCCAGATATAGCAAAAGACAAAAAGATCAAAAAGATGTCTATAGGCCCCAAAAAAATGGACTCGGGGGAGGTGCTGTGCACTCCCGTGCCATGCACCGTGTTGTGCGCTTCTCGGCCGTCCGATTATGTTTTGGACGGCTCGGATGTGTTCGGCAATTATAATTTAATTTTGAATTATTTTGGTCTGTAAAAATCAAAACACATTTGAGCCGTCCAAAACACGATCGGACGGCCGAGGAGCGCACGACATGGTGCACGGCACGGGAGTGCACATCACCTCCCCCGGTTCCCAAAAAAACAGACACAGGTGAAAAGAAGCATATTTACCGTAATCACTGGAACACCATTTCGTCTCAGCAGACGAATTTTATTCACCATTTATTGAGTTCACGTCATTATTCGTTTGTATAAAAAGCAAATTAAACGAGAAATAGGCTTCTTTTTGGCTCAGCAAGCGAGTAATACATTCATTAAGGCTTTTTCAGGAAGTCTCTGGCTATTGTTCCATTTGCTCCGTGGGGGTAGAACCCACCTGGCAAATGCTCATCGCCGGTGTTATACAAGATCCTCAATATCTCCGCCGGAGTTCTCCTATAAGAGATGGAGTAGAAATTCGCCGATAAGACGTTGCTCTCTGTTCGATTTTCCGCTCCTAGCTGTGGCGGGACTATGATGCCTTCATCCTTGATGCCGCACTTCGCTAGCCGGTTTCTGAGCTCTGAAATGCGGGTGGTAAACTCAGCCACTTTGATGTTATAAGGAAGCACTACTTCTTCAGCTCGCTCGTAGAGATACATTCGTATAACGGCATCTTGGCCGGATTCAACTCCCAAGAGTCCTGCCAAGAGCTGTGCAAAAAAGATACAAAGGACTTGGATGATCAATTTACGTAAACAAGATTCATTGCAGCGATCGAGAAGAATTTAGGTGCGTGTAAGTACCACGTAGTGTTGCCCGGTGTGCATGTTGACTATCCAAAAAATATTTTGACAGAGTGTAGTTTATATAAAATCTGCATCATTCATTACTGAGATGGGTGGCTGTGATAGAGCATTACGGATACCACGTGGTACCCTACAGGCACTCCCCATTGCGGCCCTTTCAAAAATAGTTAGTCTTTAGGAGAGATGGACGTAGAGCTCAAAATCTTTCATTTTCAAATTTTTCCAATGCACCGAGTGTCATTCTTTCTATATATTTTCAATGGACTTTTCTCTTTCTAGTCCATGTTACTATTCTAACCTAATGAAAAAAAGGTTTATATCTTGTAATATATGAGATTTTATATACCCAATATGGATTTTATTTTATAGATATCAATTAGTTTTATTAAACAATTTTTTTGAAATCTTAAAAAATATTATAAATGAAAGATATAGACAATTGAAAACAGAATAGAAAAGGTGAAAGTGGATTAAAATTTTTGGAATGGAGGGAGTATGAAGACTAACCCGCTTCGCCTTGTAGCCAATGAGAAGAGGATTTCCTCCGACGTAACCAACAAGTCCCGTGTACGGAATCACATAAGAACTCAACATGTAACTGAGGCTATCACGATACGGGTCGAACGGCGGATCGAGTTTGTATCCGAATGCTTCATCAAACAGTGTTGCAAAGTTATGTGGGCTAAGATCCAACAGAGGCCTTGGAAATAAACCCACTGTTTTTTCAAGGAGCCTGCAAAATTAAAAATAAAATTTCAGGTGGGCAACTGGCCACACCTTTCGGCCTTTGCTGGCCCAAAAACAGAGGAAAAATTAGAAGAAAGTTTTTCTTTCCTCTTTGATACTTTTCGGCTTTGATTTGAGGTATGGTTCTGCAGCGAAACGTCCCTTAGCCCCTCAGTTCTTTAAGGTTTATGGTGGCCACTGTTTCAGTGGTATTCTGAGAGCAGCCACTTTGTGTATATTAACAAAAGTTAAGTCTATTTCCCATCATACCAGCCGATATCTCCAATGATTGAAGACAAGATGGGTTTTGTTTTTGTTTTTTTTTTTGTTGTTGTTAATTTATCGTTGCAGTTTGATGAATCAAATTAATGATATTCATGTCCCATTTTTTCCTTCTCTTCTTCCTCTAGATCAAATTTTCCTTGCCATTATGTTTCAGTCCCTATCAGTATCTATGATATGTACAACTCAAAACTAAATATGTATTGTTTTTCCTTTTTGTATTTTTTCTTTCTTTTCACAAAGTTGAGGTTGGCTTCATTTTACACTATTCTTTTTCTGAATTACAATCATTCCATGACAGCAGGAAGACGAACCTGAGATGACCGACTTCTTGATACGCGAATTCGGTGATGATGTTCTCGGTAAGAAAATCAAGATTAGCTTTTTGGGGGCCAATGGGAGAGGGTCCACCCAAGACTAACTGCGGCGCAACGACATCGAGTCCGTGTCCGAGTGCTGCCCACAAGAAGAATTCAGCTTCCAGAAACTCAACGTTCACTGCAAAGTGAAATAAATCCACATCTCCTTCAGTTATCGGGATTGCGTGTGGTGGATATGGTGACTCGCAAATAGGGTCCGATGAAGAAATCGAGAATTTGGTGCTGATTAAGATCAATACCATTAACATAATATTCAAGGACCAAGAGGAGGCCAAGAGAACACCCATTGTTGTGTGTTTGTTTTGGAGAGAGAGTTGGGGGGATTTGGCTATGAGTTTAATGCAATTTATAGGAAATGTTTTTTGGTCTCGGGTGAATATCACGTGGCTGTACCACCCACAATCCGAGCCGTCTAACCATGTTTTGGAAGGCCAAGATTGACTCTCTCTCTCTTTCTCTCTCTCTCTACAATCTGAACCGTCGGATTACGCTGTGGACGGCTGAGATCGTCGCTACCATACCCATCTGGCACTGAAAATTTTCTCAATATATAGTGAGGGTGATGATATGGAAGGCTAGCATTTTGCTTCTTGGACTTTGCGTGCTCCAATGGATGATATACAATCATGAAACTCCAAAGTGACGAAGGCAGAATTTGTGTCTAATCGGGGCTCAAACCACATGTATTTTGGTATTGGTAGTTAATTATATATTTCATTACTATACGATGCTACTAGTGATGTCAGCAAGAGAGGAGATTGCGTATATGTGTGTAATCACGATTCAATTTATGAGTTATCACGATTCGATTTATATAGTTTGTCTCATATAATTTGTCTAAACAAGAAATTTTTCCTGATGACAAGGTCTCCAAGCCAATCCCATACTAGGTTTTTTTTTATTTTTTATTTTTATAATAAAAAAAAGTCCGCCAATGCTTTCGTGTTTAGGAAAACAACCTTTAACCATTATAAAAATGTGGCTCAGTTTAGTACGCTGAATTTATTTATTTATTTTTTTTGGAAACGTGGTACGCTGATTTTCTCTATTCAAATACATGCACCTGTCACGAGACGTGCAAATAGTATAGACTAGGGTTACAAACGAACTGAGCTGTTCGCAAGCAGTTCGTGGTTCGGTTCGTAATTAAGGTTCATCTCGGCTTACTTAGTAATCGAGCAGAGTTTGAGCTCGAGTTTTAGGCTCGTTCAGTAAATAAGCTCGCTAGAGCTTGGCTCGGCTTGACTTGTACTGAACTCAAGTTTTGGACTTATTTACTAAACGAGTTGAGCTCGAATACTACAAAACTCGGTTCGGCTTGGCTCGACTTGTTTTTTTTTTTTTGAACTGCTTGGCTCGACTTGTTTGCACACCTAATATACACCGAATAAGGTTCAAAGAGGATGAAAATGCATCGGGTGATGGGTATATTTTCAAACAAAGTTTACAGTTTGTGACAACATTTAATTATTATTATTTTTTTCTCTTTTTTTTAGGTGAACAAAAAGGGCAAAATATGTTTAGCGAGCAATTCTAGAGTTCAATGAACTAATAAGAACGGTTTTTTACAAAATATAAGAGCCTATAAATAAAATAGCATTCACGGCTGTTAGAATATTATATTTTTATGTCAAGTTGTAGCCGTTAGATCAAAAGACATGTAAAATATTTAGCTACTAAATCTACCCCTTCTCTCTTCTCAAATGTTTAGATAATCTATCTCCCTATTTAAAATGTTCTCATTTATTATCAAATCGGAAATTATCTCAAAATGTTTGACGATATGTGTAGATTGCATTTGGATAGGACGCTAGTTTATTTATGTTAAGACTATACTATCTTCGAAAGTGCATATTGGGTCTACAAAACCGCTTCTGGTACTCACGGTCTGGCAGTTCAACCGTGGCTCCTGAATGGTTTTGTAAGAACAGGTCGTTTCTATGGAGTAAGTGGTTTTGAGGGTGCTCTAGACCGACTTAGGTGTCGGTTCGTGGTTCAACCAGTTAAACCAGCTGGTCTGGTCCGGTTTTTAATACTCTACTTAGCTCAGCAAAGTGTCAAGAAACTCAGAGCTCATTTATTAGGCGGACTAATTGTTCGTTAGCCAAACTAGTTTTGTAGGATTAATAAAATGTGGGATTGGATAGAGTTCATACATGTAACGAAAATGTAAGATTATATTGATGGATAAAATTAGGGGAATGATAAAGAATGTAATGCTCAAATGTAGTTGGGGTAGGCGGATGGGTGCTTGGGTAATCTGAATATATGTAAATCTTTCAAACACTAGGATTAACTAGTATGGCCAAGCAGTACATTTGGCCAAATAGTTTGGCCGGGGTGTGTTCTGTTGGGTGTGAGCGTAGACTTGTTGAATGAGGTTTGATAGGATCCAGGAAAACTGTAAACGAAACAGTCTAGGAAAATTAAATCAACGGTTGAGATTCATTACAGGTTTTTTCCTGTATCTAAACATTTCCCACGTTAAATTTCTCTATCAATTAATCAAATCAACCTTTACAATGCGTAACCCTTTTTGTCAACAACTTTAAGAAGTCGATCAAATCAATTCCAATTGGAGTCTTCTTAAGTGTTACACCAGTGTTTTGCTAAATACGACAAGTTTAAAGAAGGAAACCGAAACACGTACACATTCTCTAAGTGGTAATGGTGCATGAATTAAAACATGCAAAAATGATACATATATATACACCCTCTCTATCACACTCTGCCGCACCCCTCTCACATGTGGGGTGGGTCCTTTCTGGGTGGATCTCCCCACATGTGAGAGGAGGTGTAACAGAGTGTGGTAGAGATGGTGTGTATGTATCATTATTCTAAAACATGTGGCCATGAGATGTGGTGCCTTGGTGGGTCAACCCAGTCCACTAAAAACTTCTAACCACTCTTCAAAGGCTTGCCGACAAATCTGGTTTGGGTGTGTCTTCATGGTAAACTTCTAATCGGCTTGGTTTCCCAAAAGCTAAAATGGACATTTGCTAAAATTAAGGGGGTGATTTTAGCAAACAAATGTCCATTTTAGGTGATAAAATCTCCAATGAATTTGGACATACATATGTCCAGATTCATTGGAGATTTTATCACCTACCCACTTCATTTGCTAAAATCACCCCCTTGATTTTAGCAAATGTTCAATCTTCAAAGGTATTCTGTGGGATCAACTTCTCCATTCTTGCAAACCTTTTTGTCTTTTTTATTTTTGTGCTTTGTTCGTCTTTTCTGAATATTTTTTGGATTCGACTTGTATATTTTGGATAGGGCTGCTCAGCGGATCATCCGATCCGCCAATCCGACCAATCCGAACCAATCCGAACCATCCGTTGATCCATCCGAGGTATGTATGGATGGATTGCGGATCGTCCAACACATAAGTTCACGGTTCCGGATCGGATCGGATAAATCCGAACCGCCCGTTAAAAAAAAAAGAACAAAAAAAGAAGGCGTATTCTACTATTCTATAACCTATTACCCACTCCCACACCACATTACCCAATGACCAATACTACCCACTACCAGTACCCATTACGGCACTACCCCAGGTCCCCAGTCACTTACCCTAACCCGAAGCCTAAGTCTATCTCTCTCTCCAATCCATCCATGTGGCGCATGCGTGTGCCGTGTGGTTTGGATTTCTAAGTTTTATATTGTGTTTTTACTTTTTAGCTACTGTTGTTGGCTTGTTGAGTGAAGTGTGAACCACCAAATGGGGTGGAAAAATAGGCTTGAAAAATAGTCACTCTTGAGAAATGTTTGGGCCGGAAAATGATTTGGAAAATTTTCTAGATTGGCCCAAGTTAGAGGCCCATTTGTCATAGCCCAATCCGTCAAATCCATCCGGAACCGATCCGCGAAATCCGTATCCGATCCGATCCATCCGTATGTCACCTACGGATGGTTCTCGGATCCTAAGAACCCAAATCCGTTATGACCGGATCGGATCGGATCCGTATCCGAACCGGCCAAATCCGATCCGTGAACACCCCTAATTTTGGATTAATCATCTATCTCGACGAGAGAAGTCTAAAAATAAAAAATTACGACCAAAAGCAAAAAAAAAGTTTACTAAAAGACAAACAAATGTCGAATTGTTTTTTTATTTTTTTTATTTTTGGTCTAAAGTATTGTCTTATATGAACTATTTTTCAATTTCAGCTCACATTTTCGTACTTTTCTGGTTTCTCTTGCCAATTAATACGAATGATTAATCCCCAAAAAACAAAGAAAAGCTAATAAAAAATTACGAAAACTAAAAAAATAAGGAGAAAAAAAAGTAATTAAACTGAAAGTATAGGAGAATAGGGTCATTAAATCCTTCAAAATGCCTTGTGCTCCTCCTCTCAATTCTCGCTCTTGCAGATTTTAGAGCATCAATATCAGTCTCTTTACTTTAAAGTTAAAGTAGAGAGCAAATTCCTCCAAAACCTCAAAAATCAGCCTCACTAAACGAACTCACCAATTTGAAGATTTCTTAACTTTGCTATAGTAACTTAATAAATTTGGTGACCTATAGTTCACTCCCCAAAAGAGGAGAAGGGAGGGAAGAGTAAAAGTTTGAATAGATGGTCTGATTCTGTGAGTTTTTGATAATGTGACTTGCTAAAGTTTGAATAGAGAGTCTAACTTTGTGAATTTTTTGAAAAGGGATTTGCTAAATTATAAATGGTATTTTTGAAGTTAAATTTGATGTTTTTTTTTTTGTGTCAAATAAAGATGCCCTTAATAGTTAATTTATGATGTGATTCAAATATATTTCCTTGCTCACATTTTTGTTTCTCTATGCGTCCTCGAATTGTGTGACTTAGGTATGAATCATGATAGTTCCCTAGCCCCTAGGTCTTGAAATCGCGTTGCAGTTAAAGGATCGTGGCATCGGGGATGTCCCAAAAATATCGTTTTTTTTTTGTTCCTTTTATGGCATATTTGGAAATCAAACTCGTAACATTAACAAATTTTTGACAATGTAGTTTGTGATATGCCCTCGACCATTAGAAGTATTAATTTATAATTATGCTAAAGAGATTGCAGCTGTTTTCCAGCCTAAGAGCAACATCAGCAGCTAAGCCAAAAATTTGGCCAAAATACTTGGTGTACAGTGCATATAGCTACCCTGTCACCATCAACACTCCAACAATCTATCCATTTTACCTTACCTTTTATTAAAATATTGTTTTTCATTTTTTTAAAATAACATAATATACACACAGACACACACATATATATACACCTGTATATATCACTGCCGCCAAAGCACTGTTCACCGTCCAGCTCCCTCGCCATCAAAGCTCTCACTGCCGTCGAAGCTCTCATCACCGTCGAAGCTCTCACTGCCGTCGATCTTGGTCCCGCCGATCCAGAGCTCCATGGTCGTAGATCTAAAATCCCGTTCCGTCCCTTCGTCGTCGATACTGCAACTTCCCGTCACCGTTGGTACTGCAACTCCCGTCGCCGTCGATCTATTCCGTCGTCGCCGTCGGTACTGCAACTCCGGTGATTGGGACTCCATCGTCGTTGCCTGGGGGAGAGGGAGAGAGAGAGAGAGAGAGAGAGAGAGAGAGAGAGAGAGAGAGAGAGAAGAGAAAATAATAAAAAAAATTATGGCTGGTGAACAGTGCTTGTCTAAAGATAGACAGGTACTGTAGCAAATGTAGAGAAAATGTAGAATAGCCATGGTGATAGACATGCTGCTGCAGCACCAGTTTGCCCACCCTCTTGTCTCCAGGTAGTGTATTTTACACTACCTGATGTTCTTGCTCTAAACCGAGAGATTATGGTATGTATGACGTATAGACTGATCGATCAAGTGGAAATTAATTTCTATAAGTTAGATGTTGAACACGGATGAAAGTCCGGGGAGGCCTGGTACAGTACAGGAAAAGAAAACATGAAATGAAACATAAAAATGCATGAATGTATCAGGTGAATCTCACCCGTCGGATGCATTATGCATTTTCATGTCCCATTTCATATTTTCTTTGCTAGTTTCCAACACTTTCCCAAGTTTGGGAGGCAACTCTGGGCATGCAAGCGGGTTAGGATCTTGTATCAATGGGAAGAGACCAATGGTCTGAAAATCATCCTGGGACGCAATTTGAGCAATATTGAAAATTGTAATCTATCGGTCTGTGTCTGTTGGTTCATTTTCTATATTCGTCTCATGTTTTAAATTGTCTATATTTTTCCATTTATAGTGGGTTTCACATTTTTGAAAATATCGTATTATAAAACTAATTAAGATCTATCAAATTAATAAGATCCATATTGCATATCTTTAGATATTTGTATTGAAAGATATGTACAATTAAGGGACATTTACCATTAGGTCACCCTTGGATCCCATAATTACTATCAGGTCAAGCCCAACTCTGAAAAATTCCCATCAACTCCCCAACCCGTATAAAAATGCCTAAATCATAGGGTACCTTATGAAAGTGCCTTAAATCCTCGGGTACCCTATGAAAGTGCCTAAACCACTAAACCCTATAATAGGAAAGTGCACCCTAAACCTAAACTCTAGGGTACCCTAGGACTAGGGTACCCTTATGAGTAGGGTACCCTACGACTTGGGTACCCTATGAACGTGCCTAAAATCCTAGGGTACCCTACGACTAGGGTACTCTATGAAAGTGCCTAAAATCCTAGGGTATCCTACCACTAGGGGTACCCTACGACTAGGGTACCCTATGAAAATGCCTAAAATCCTAGGGTATCCTACGACTAGGGTACCCCATGAAAGTGCCTAAAATCCTAGAGTATTCTATGAAAGTGCCTAAACTACTAAAACCCTATAATAGGAAAGTGCACCCTAAACCTAAACTCTAGGGTACCCCTATGACAAGGGTACCCTACAACTAGGGTACCCTTTGAAAGTTTCTAAAATCCTAGGGTACTCTGTGAAAGTGCCAAAACCACTAAAACCCTATAATAGGAAAGTGCACCCTAAATCTAAACTCCAAAAACGAGTGACTTACCTTAGTGGTAATTAAAAAAAATGACTTACCTTATTGGTAATTAGACATCTCTTTTCTAGACCTAGAGGTAATAATCCCTACAATTTAAAATGTGTAATAATGAAAGTGGACCAACAAACAAGGACGGAGAAAATATCTAGCTTGGAGATTGCAGTCAATTTGATTTGTAGAGAGAGCCGCCTCAGCCACTAATGTTCACTCGCTTGGTTTATTCACCTAATAATAATAATAATAATAATAATAATAATAATAAAAGAGTCGTTCAAACTTCACCTCACAAATCCCCTCGCATTCAAACTTAATTTTACTCTTTTAATAGAAATTTAACATTTAATGGTAAATCGTGCATTGCTTAGGGAAAAAAATTAGTAGGAGTAATATTTAAGTATAGATCTAATCAATATTTAAATTTCCTTCGGGTTCTGTGCTTGTGTAGATATATCAACCAGAATTTCCTTATAGCACAAGGACAATAACGAAAAACCACATTTGCACACAACAATTAATATTTGCTTTTTCAACTTGGTTTTATAGATCTAATCAATACTACTATTACTAGTATTCTATGTTATGTTATCGCGGTCGATGGATGCTGACATTTTTTGGGCACAAAGCAAACCTAAAAAAGTAGGGCCATTTGTGCATCTTCACTGTAGTATTTATAAGAGTGTCTTTGGATCGAGGGGTAAGATCTCGTGGGTCATCCTCGCGACGAGGTGACATCGCCGATAGCCTCTGCTCGACAATTAGCACTCGACCACCACCTCCAGACCGAACACTACGCACAATGGTCTGCAGGAACTGATGTTGGTCGGGCTGAACTCGGGGACAGCTAGATCATACTACTGATGCTCCAGACCTGGAGGTACGATGCATGGTCGAGCCATGCGTCACGAGGAGACCCATGCCACGTGTCCACCCTGTACTATCTCTGAATGTTATACTATAGTTGGTCGATACGGCCCAACCACGTGCTGAGTGAAGATTGGTGCTTCTGCGTCGAGACGAATATCCTTGTCCCTTCGTTCCTGCTCATTCTCTGCTCCTGGGCTGTGATCCGAATGCGAGGCCCGGCTCGGCCGAGATGATGCGAGTCAGGCAGTTAATGTAAAGCATTATGGAATGTGGGCTGCGGATAATGGTTGGGCCCGTTCAGGCTTATTTATGTGGATTGGGCTAAAATGTATTTTGTTTAATTATTCCGGCCTACTACAACTAATTATGTGTTTTAATAATCATTCTTCTGTGGGAGATTTGTTTCATTGGATAGTATACCTAACCCATTCAATAGTTGGGAGGTTTTATTACGGGCCGGTATAAAAAACAAATATTTATTACCACTAACTCCAATCATTCTTTTTAATTACCACTAACTCCATTAAGGTCAGTCACTCGTTTTTGAAACTTAGGCACTTAGGGTGCACTTTCATATTATAGGGTTTTTAGTGGTTTAGGCACTTTCATAGGGTACCCTAAGGTTTAGGTTTAGACACTTTCATAGGGTACCCTAAAGTTTAGAGTACCCTAAATTTAGAATCTATATTTTAGAATTTAGACCGTATATTTAGAATTTAGACTGTACATTTAGAATTTATAATGTACATTTAGAATTTAGACCGTACATTTAGAATGTACATTTTAGAATTTAGACCGTACATTTAGAATTTAGACTATACATTTAGAATTTAGAATGTACATTTAGAATTTAGACCGTACATTTAGAATTTAGACTGTACATTTAGAATTTAGACCGTACATTTAGAATTTAGACTGTACATTTAGAATTTAGACCGTACATTTAGAATGTACATTTTAGAAATTAGACCGTACATTTAGAATTTAGACTGTACATTTAGAATTTACATCGTACATTTAAAATTTAGACCATACATTTAAGAATTTAAAATTTAGCACTTTCATAGGGTACCCTAAGATTTTAGACACTTTCATAGGATACCTTAGGGTTTAGGTTTAGACACTTTTATAGGGTACCCTGGGGTTTAGGTGGGGGGGAGTGGTCAGATTTGGGAAGAAGGGCAAGCTTTCATTGCGATATATTGGACCCTTTCAGAAATTGAAAAGAGTTGGGAGAGTGGCCTACAGATTAGCATGTTTCACGTCTCAATGTTAAGGAAGTACTTGGCACTGCCTACGCGCGTGCTCAATTGGGAAGATCTTAGTATCGATGAAGACGTTACTTTTGAAGAAGAACCTGTGGAGATCCAAGACATTGTAGAGAAGCGCATTCACAATAAGACAATTCGTCTAGTGCGAGTTCTGTGGAAGCACCGGGGGATGGAAGAAACTACGTGGGAAAGAGAAGAAGCTATAAGAGCTAACTATCTATGTTTGTTTCCGTCTATTGAGTAAACCAAATTTCGGGGACGAAATTTGTTAAGGGGGATAGGTTGTAATGACTTGAATTTATGTAAATAAATTTTTGATTTAAATAATTCAATAAATTATTTTTAATTTCCTATAATTGGAATATTTTCCTTATAAATTATTAAAATTCCCTTTTAATTAGTTAATTGGTGAAACAAGCCATGCATGCAAGTGTACAAGCCAAGTAACACACCCATTACACTACCAAATTACCCATCTCTTCTCCCATACTAAATGTGTTCCTCATCTACCCACAAAATCTTCTTTCTCCTTATTTCTTGTCTAGTCAGAACCTAATCTATGTACTCTCCCCACTTTGGGGAATTGTGTTTGACGAGAGAGAGAGAGAGAGAGAGAGAGAGAGAGAGAGAGAGAGAGAGAGAGAGAGAGAGAGAGAGAGAGAGAGAGAGAGAGGGAGTGTGGTCATGTAGTACTCTTTGCACATGCAAGAGTGAATGAAGGGTGATGCATGCATGAGTTGTGTGTGAGTGTAAACCTATAAAATACTAGGATTTTGTACAAACTAGGTAGACTCTTGTCTTGCCATTTATGGTAGAACCAATTAGCCTAGCGTAACTTAGTTCCTAGTTAGTTTACTCTACATGTGTGTGTTAATTAGTGCCATGTGGGAGCATAAACTAGGTCCTAAACCTAGATACTTTGGCCCCAAGTTTTCTAAGTGCATTAATTGGGAGAATATTTTCCCATGTTCTTCTTTATTAGACCAAGTTAGGACTAGTTTAGGGGTTCTACTTGGGCACATGGCCTAAATTTTGTCTAAGTAACTAGAAACACCCCAATACAAAGGTGGCCATGCAAAATTCTACACTACATGAAGCTTAGAAAGTGACTAGATTTTTCTCCCCAATATTCTCCTAGATTTTCCTTATTTCATACTTATATATCAAAGTACCTAGACCTAAGATTTTGCTCACCAACTTGGGTACATTGCCATGTGCTCATTGAATGAGCACATTTAAACCACCTGGGGAGAGAGTAGTTCGGCCAAGAGAGAGGGAGGGGAGGCCGAAATATTTTGAGAGAGAGAGAGGGAGCTCATTGGGTTGGCTATATAAGCCATGCACTCGTGCAAAGCTTGCCACCTTTCAACCTTTCTAGACTTGTACTTCCTTTACACTCTAAGTTCCACTCTACCACCCATAAAATAATCCTATTAATTAGCTTTCTACTAATCTCAATTAGTAGGAAAGTTAGTTGCTTTAAGGAGTTCTCAACCACCGGAAAGGATCATTTGCTTATCGGCTTCCGGCTAATCACCGGAATTTAATGAGTTTTGTAATAAGAAATTTCATAAAAGTTTATGCAGTAAAATTTTCTTGGAAAATTTAGTAGAGTTTTAGAAAGCTTTAGAAAAAGTGAGATTTTCTAAAGTAATATTATTTATTTATTTATAAAAGTATTGTAATTTTTTTTTTACCAAGATGGGTTAAAGTTTCTTAGTTATAAAGTCTAGAAAATCAATTTTTGTGGAAATATGTGGACAAAGAAAAGATTATTTTTTTCCTTCTAGAAAGAGTTGTGTTGTTTTTAAAAGAAAAAAGGAAAGAAATGATTTTTGTCTAGAAAATAAAGTTTTTGGAGGAGTTAGATTATTTGTAAAAGTTAGTGCATGAAAGAACATTATTTCATGTGGTATTTTTCACGAGGAAAAATAATTATTTACGAGACACATTTTAAGAAAAATATTGCATGGACATAGTTTTGATTATAATTGAGCATATGGCATTGAGCACGTTCATGATACGGTTACGACACATTTTACGAGAAAAGCTTGAATAGCTGCTGATCAGAAAAAGAGATGAGAATGAAAATGTGTTTTCGAAATGGGAAATGTGGTATTGGGAAATGAAATGAAATAAGATGTGTTAGACTCTATTGATTTTGATCATATAACAAAATATAATTTCTTAAATGGCTTGATAAAAATATATCATTTTCTAAAGCCCAAATGCCTATATAAATTTAAGTCAATTTGCCCAACTTATCAATTTGATTTTTAAAGCAAAATCATGCTTTAATGCTCCACGTGGAATTCTCTTATAAAGATAGCCCTTTGGCCCATACTGACTTCGGTCCTATTCATAATATTTGTTAAATCTATTTCAGTCCAAAGTCACCACTAGTTCTCATTTTTTTACTAGTTCTCTACTGTTTGTCCGAATCTGAATTCTTGACTTCTGGGCTACGCATTTAAAGCTCATGAACGCTTGAGTAACAGACAACCACTGAAGCTCTCTTTCGCCATTGTTGACTCTGAAGTTCAGTATTTATGACAGACAAATGTTCAGATCAAATATTGCCAGAAGATTTACGGCTCAACAGACTGATCTAACATTGAAGGAAGATCTCCTTTTTAGTTCAGGAGAAGCACCTTCTGCTCAAACATTATTTACAGCTCAACGGGAAAATTGCAACGTTCATATTTTTCTTCCTATAAAAGGAACTTGTGAAGATGAAGAAAAACAACGAAGAACCAAGCTACTCCAAAGCAATATCATTTTCAAAGCAATACACCAGAGTACTTAATTTTCACATATATCTTTTGAGAGCCTTTGAGAGAAAATTTGTATATTTACTCTTTGAGAGAGATTTATTTTTCCACAACACAATTTCTTGTCAGTGTTGTATTGAGAGTTAGAAAAATTCTCAGTGCGCTACTACAGAATTGAGTTTTGTTCTGTGAGAAATTTTAGAGTTTGGGAGATAAACTCTAGCGGTTTGGCTAACTCCTCGGGAAAGTTAGCGTTGCGGATGTAAGGTTTAATCGACACTATAAGCTGGTTGTTGGATTAGTAAAACAGCGACTCCTTAGGCCAGTGGACTAGGTTGAGCAGTGGACAAAGTTCAGACCGAACCACTATATATCTTTCTGTGATCTCTCTCTCCCTTAACTCCTTTATATTTTGGTGTTGCAAATTATTTATTTATTTGCTTTGCCTAGTAATTTTTTATTTGGGCGTTGTTGTTAGCAACCCTATTCAACCCCCCTCCCCCTCTAGGCTGCCTTTTTGGTAATGCTTGACCGACCGGGTGACTAAAAATAAAGACGCGTCCCAAGCGTAGGACTCTCGACCGATGTAGCATAATATCCGGAAGTACCGGAGTCGAATCCACAGAGACAGACGAACGTGTGCAGGACTCAAAGATGACGGGTTCACAGTTTATCTTGGCTCTTAGGTAGCCGCCCCTTGTTTAATATGTGACATCCGTTCCTAAAATGCATGTGCATTTTATATGATAGTGCATCTCATACATATTTTTATTTAATAAATCATTTGATGCGTGACATGTCATGTTATTAGTAATGCATGATAATTTGAGTGTAGTATAGTCCGCATTAAATACCTCATATGCTTGTGTTCCAATTATGTGTGTAGTTTGTGGCCTAAAAAAAAAAAAAAAAAAAAAAAGAATTAGAAGTCAAGAGGGGACGGAAAATCTGGTGGTGGATTGGTATAAGTTATTGTTTGTGGAAATTTGCATAGAAGGGAGACACCTCATGGTATTTGACTCCTAGTCAATGGAGAAACTTCTTGTTCTTTTATTTTTTTTTTCTTTGCTTGCAACGTGGGAGAAGTGAGGGGACACCTCACCCCTTAAGGGATGAGGTGTTAGAAGAGGAGACCAAGACCCAGACTTCTCATTTTTCAGCCATTAACATCGTAGAGAGAGAGAGAGAGAGAGAGGAGGAAGTGAGAAGCTTGAAATTTCTGGAGAAAGGTACGAATTGTTTTCTATAGTATTGATGCTATACGAATTATGATATTTTAACCGTAGTTGTATTTATGTGTTATATTGATCGTGTAAAATTTTCAGAATTTTTGGTGAAGTGTAGAATTTTTTAAAAATGTTTTATTGAACTGCTGTCTGTTGAAATCAGTTGCTGGCAGCTCTGCCATGCTTTACAAATTTGGGCATAATTTAGCCTAGAAAACTCTAATTTTCATTTCCCTTGATTTGTTAGAAACTAGACACATATGGCTTTCAGAATCTATAAGCCACATAGTCCAATTATTTTCTGAGATATAGCAGTTTTTGGTTTAAATTTGAAGAAAATTCTGTTTTGTGATTTTACAGCAAGTGACTGGTTTGTTTGGCGTTGGTTTAAAAATAGCTATCAAGCTCAGAAAATTCTGAATTTTGATATGATGTTCCTATATGTGCCTAGTGTGTGTGGTAAAGATTTCGTGGAAAAAGGATGTGTAGATTAATTCTGTAAATTCGGGGACCGTAAGGCTGTTATGTGTTTTGTGCATATTCACGCATTTCACTTGCATTTAAGCATGGGGGGGTGAACGTGAGACTTATGGATGTCTTGTAAACTATATTTTTAGGTGAGGATAACGTGAGGAGGATCACGGTTATGTCTCCAGACCGTAGAGGATAGAGATTTTAGCGAATTGGTCTTTTGTCAGGTGAGAATGTACAGCTTCTATAATAAATAGAAATGTTGTGTTTTTCTAAGTTGTTAAGTGATTATTACTGTTCTTGTAAGCTCCTTTGATGTTTTTCGAGTATGTGATGACTATATTCTGCTTGGATGGATCAAATGATTTTGATGATGGAACAAATAATTTTTGATGAGTGAAAATAGTATTTCTATGCCTTTGTGCCAATGTTTAGTTTGCAAGGTTGGCATCTTGCATTCGTGGGCTGTGCCAATAATTTAGTTTGCAAGGTTGGCATCTTGCATTCGTGGGCTGTGCCAAATGTCAGCAGTGCGAGCTTAGTTCTTGCTTACTGTGTGGGTTGCACCTACCATTGGTGATAAAGAATGGCCCTCGTCACCGCCACTATATGTGAGCCTGTGAATGAGGTAACGGTACCGTCTTAACTCCCGGTCGTGAGGTAGACGACTCGTTGGCGCACTTGGTAAAAATTTATGTTATTTTATGTTATGAGGAATGGGTGAGAATTTGATTATTGAAAATCTTCTTTGGGTGTGTTGTTGATATGAGTTTTTGTGAGCAGAAAAAGTTGGTTGAAATATTTATGCGGTGGTTGATTTTTGAAACTACAATCCATCTCAGGAGCTTGGACATTTCTTTTTATTATGTTGCTAACGTACATTCTCCTGTGACCTTTTTGGTTGCAGATACCTGGATGAGCTAGATGTCGGTCCAACTACAGTGCCAGTCAGGTGTTTTAGTAGTTGTTTTTGTATCAGTTGTCAGTCAGTGGGTGCTATGTACATATTTGGTTTACTAGGTGGTGAGGTTGTGCTGTAGTCCTATATTTTGGACTTGTATAAATGTTTGGGAGTTGTGAGCGCTTAGTCTGTGTTTGGCTATGGGGTTTGCTGTAATTTTATATGATGTGCGCCTATGTTTGAGGGTTGTAGATGTTTTTATTATATTTTATCCCGTGTGGTTGCGGATATCCCGAGGTTTGTGTGCAGGTGGTGTCACGTGTCCATCCACTTTGTACAGGTTAAGTCCTGCCGGAGTGGGGTGTGACAATTTTGGTATCAGAGCATAGGATATAGATTCTGTAGACTTTTTAGAGTGTGGCACTTGTGGTGGACCATAGGCGGTGTCGTTTTGAGTTTTGAGTCTAGGTAAAAAATCTAGAATGTCGAGATGGGTTTCACGGGGGTGATAGTAGTGGGTGCATGCATACATGTTTAATCCATGCATATATACAAATATTCATGCTTGTTTTTAAACAGCTTGAGAAAGATGGATGAGGGAGCATCGTCTCATGTTCCTGCATCAGCTGCTGGTGTGAGGGGACAAGGGGGACAGCAAGAGCAGGTAAATCAGCCAGATCCAAATGCTAGAATGATTGAGGCTATCATGAGGTTGGCAGAACAGAATGCACAGTTGCTTGAGTTACAGAGAAGGAGGCCCCACACATCATTGGCCAAGCAATTCATCGATTTGGGTGCTAAGGAATTTTCGGGAACTATTGACCCTGCTGAGGCAGAAAATTGGTTGAAGGATGCGGTGCGTATTTTGAATAGGATGGGGGTAGCTAATGATGAGAAAGTCGATCTGGTGACATTTATGTTCAAAGGGGAAGCCTTGCATTGGTGGGAAGCTACTGAGAGGTTACTTACTATGCCAGTGCCAGGAGTTGTACCGGTTGTACCACATCGGATTACTTGGGCACGGTTTGAAAAAGCTTTTGATGAGCAGTATTTCCCGGAGTCCTACAAATACGAGAAAGAGAATGAGTTTACTGACCTTCGACAGGGTAAGATGAGTGTGGCTGAATATGAGGCTAAGTTTACAGAATTATCAAGGTATGCAGCACAGTTAATCCCTGACGAGGCCGCACGATGCCGTAGGTTTCAAAGAGGGTTGAATTTTAAGATTAGAAAGGAACTTACTGGGCAAGGGGTGATTACTAATTACGCGGAGTTAGTACATAGAGCAAAGATGATTGAAAAAGATGTGATAGAGGAAGAAGAAATGAAAGAGCGGTTTAAAAAGCAAAAGTTCAGTGGCCAATCAGGAGGGAGTTTCGGGTCAGGTATCACTAGGAGTGGTGGACAGAGACCTCAGAATTCTCGTGGACAGAGTTTTCATTCTCAGAATCGGGGTGCAAGGTCTGGGGGAAATCAGTCTAATAGAAGCACTTCTGGTGGTAACACAAATGGGAATCGTGGGGGAAACCAAACATGTTACAGATGTGGGGTGGTTGGTCATTTCATCAGGGATTGTCCTCAACTTGATAACAGGGTGATTTGTTATAAGTGTGGGCAGCCCGGTCATACAGCCCGAGGCAAGAACATTAATCAAACTAGCCACGGAGCGCCTTCGCCCCGCAGCCGCACTCTACGAGATTACTCACTCATGACTCTGATAAATTCAGCAAACATATTAAACCTAGATCTAAACATGCTTCGAACAATTGAAATAAATAAAACACGATACCACGGATTTGCGGAAAAGAGAACGGATTCGAAGAACAAGAATTCAAAGCTGGAAAACTTGAAGAACTTGAATTAACTTGAACCTGCAATTAAAAACTCAAACACAGCAGCCAAAAGTTAAGAAAGAAAATAAACCCTAAGTTATGAATGTCTGGATCATGTCTAACTCTCCATCTAACCCTAAATAGAGTTAAGAGGGTATTTATAGTAATCCCCTTTAATTTACAATTAAAATCCTAAAACAAATCGGAATTGCGTCGCATGAAGACCAAAACGCCACCGTGAGATAAGCTCTCGGTAGGGCTACACCAAAAGTGGTGTAGCCCTCCCCCACCGTTACAAGGCAAAGTTAAGCCCGCGGTAGCGCTACACCACTTTTGGTGTAGCGCTACCTAACCCATTATCTCTTATTTTGACCGTTGACCTCTCTGTTGACCGTTGACCTCCAAGCCGCTCGGTAGCGCTACACCCATTCTGGTGTAGCGCTCGTAGACCTTCTGTTCACTTCCTGAGCCCCGTTTTGCCACTTTTGAGCGCTCCAGAAAAATAGGGTAGCGCTCCCGACGTCATTTCTTCGTTTCCTTGAATAATTCCCTTGAACACTTAGTCTCCACGGCCTCTCATGCTCTGCAATCTAATCTTGGCGCTAAAACAGCCTTATATTCCTGAAAATTAACAAAAACACAAAAACATACCAAAGCAACGCATCAAGTGGGAAATAGGGAATAAATTAGATAACGACGTGTTAAAACTACCCTATTTAGGCACTTATATCTACGATATTGCGTGCCTATCACACCCCCCAACTTGAAGGTTGCTAGTCCCTAGCAACAAAAACAAAAAGAATAAAACAAATAAATAAAAGGATAGATCTTTTAAACCCCGGGCAGCCCCGGTAGGACGAGTGAAGTCTCGTGAGGGTTTTCAGCAGTGATCACCCACAAAACACAAAGGACTCGGACACTTCGAATGCGACTCAACCCAATCAATAACCTCTAAAAGCACTACAATAACTGTCAAGCATGTCAAAGGCAAGATATTTCATTCATGGATAAAGTTAAACAAATGAACTCCGTACCAAACTTAGCACAAAAATTAATCCTCTCACCTACGATCGGATAGCGAATTTTCAAATGGCATGCGTGAATGTAAAGCCACATAAAGAAATTTACCAATCTCGAGAACAGTTCACACACCGTTGATAGCCCAGTGTTTCTTTAAGCACACTCCTTCCTTTTCTTTCTTTGTTTTTTTTTCTCATAGTCGTGCAATGCCGGATCTCTCGGGCTTTCTAGTTGACTCTTTAGCGAGCTTTGGGTCGGCTATCCCCAAGCCAAACGGCCTTAGAGCACCAGGTTTTAAGAGACCCCTACGGACTTAATTGCTCAAGTAAAAAAGGCTTTATTGAGATCCAAGCCAACCACATTTAGCGGTACTTTCACAAGGTCTATCCATCTTTTGACGCGAACAACACGGTGGGAGCATACCCCGATTGTCCAGTTACTACTCAACGAACGCCCGGATAAGCATTAACAATATAGCACACATAACTCTTTTCTATTTTCCTCCTTTTCTTTCTTTTCTTTTTTTTTAGAAGGAGTTCCACAAAAATCCCATCAAACAAGTTAACACACACCAGATTACCAATGACACATGAACCAAACTCGAGACCGGTAATTCATCAAGTGGGACAGTGTGTGTGTGAGCATGCTTTCAAGTGACCAAATTTGCTCAAGTGGGACAGTGTGTGTGTGAGCATGCTTTCAAGTGACCAAACGATATCCAACTATAGATGATACGGGCTAACCAAGTACTTCTTCAACATCATGTTCACGAGCTTAAGTCTATCCATGAAATCATATCGAGACTCCGGCTCGCACAACAACTACTATAGTGCTAAATAACAGTCATCAACCAAGAATAGTTACACCCAAGCATCCAAATTCCTTTTTTTTTTTTGAAAAACATGTACGAAGTACACCCTCCCCCCAACTTAGAACATGCTATGTCCTCAGAGCATGAAGACAAACATATAAATGGAAAAACAAGGGAAAGAGATGGACCGTCGGATGGCAGCCAACCATCATGACCCCGGCCGATGTATGGGGATTTTGCCGTCACCGTTGCGGTTCGTCATCAGAACTGCTCCCAGGATCCGCTCCTTCGGACCTAAAGAGGTCCACAACTAGTCACATAGAGCCGCGTCGAAGCTTTATTGGACTGACAACCGCCACGTTGCGTGGCACCCCTGCTCGAGGCTCCTGAATGCCTCACTCACTCCGGCGGAGAGGCCCAAACTACCAAGGCTGGTGTGATAGCATGCTCGTCCTGCAAAAGACTTAAGAACCAACTACCTACTAGGCAACAAATGACATCAGTACCGCCCGCTCGTAGTAGCCGGGCCACAAGGAAAATAAAATAAAAAAAGAAATCAAAAGAAATTTTAGAGAGAGAGAGAGAGAGAGAGAGAGAGAGAATTTAGCCAAACGTGGATTTTGAACATTTAACATATCAACAAAAATTAATACTATGAACACTCCACTCCACTCCACTCCAAACTCTTTGCTAAAAACTGAACTCGGCCAGACCACAAGAAAAGATACTTCGAGTAAAGCAATTGCCGAATTGTTTTAAGAAATTGAAGTGCCTCTAAGTGCTCACGTGAAACCAAATTAATTTTCGAGCTGTGGACATAATTTGCGATAGAAGGAAGATAAACAAAATTGTAATCATCAACACCAAGAAAATCAATATGTTCCACTACCGTCGACTTCGACTCTTCTACCAAAACCTCCTCCGCCAAGTTTGGTTTCTCAACTAATTCCTTCTCAACAAAATTTTGGTCTCCAAAAGTAAGAGACTCACTCTCAAACCCATACTTCCTATCTTGCTCGTCCATTAAGGACTGCAAATAATCAATCTCAGCGTCCCACTCCTCAGTAGTGGGAGATTTTTTGATCGGACCATCACACGGAGGGCAGTGAGCTCCTCGTTCTCTAGACTCATAGGATCGCAAAAGGAAAACGTAGGCAGCGCGGATCAACATGGGGAGATACATGAGAGGGGGTTCGACCTTTACATTAGACTCAATGGGGGAACATTGGGCAGTTAGCTCCGCGGTCGCCCCCAACTCAGAAGGTTCCACCAAACCCTCATCAACCCCACCCTCAATGACAAGTGGGTCAACTTCCTCTTCTCTAGCTTCCCTAGCAGTAAGCTCCTCAGCCCCTCCAAATTCAAAGGACTGTGGTAAGACCAAGTCAACCTCCTCAACATCGTTAACCAGACTTACCTCCTCTTCCCTAGGAGTAAACTCTTCACTCCCTCCAAACTCAGAAGGTTCCTCCAAACGATCATCAACCCGTCCCTCAATGAGAAGTGGGTTGACTTCCTCTCTGGTTTTGACTTGAGGCGGAGAAGGAAATGTCTCCCACTCCTGTTGGATTTGTCCCACTGCCTCTGTGAGTTGAGTCAACTGGGACCTAAGGTTCCCAATTGCTTGGGTGGTTTCCGCGGTGAAGGTCATCTGCGATCGCACAAGAGTCTGTACCCTCTCCTCAAGCTTCTCATCATGAGGGGGATAAGTCAGCTCTGGGGGTGGGCCAATAGAATAAGGATCAAACCCTTGCGGGTCTTGGAAAAGGGAGCCAAATTGGGTCATGTGGTCCTGGGCAGGTTCGAACGACTGTATTTCTTGCAGAGGCAAAGGCACTGGGGGTTCGGAATACCACCATGAAAAAGATGGGTGGTGGGACCACCCTAGATTGTACGTATTTGGATATGGATCCCACCACTGATTAATAACACTCACCCTAGCCTGATTATTTCGATAAGCTTCCTTGAGTGCATAAAAAGCGGAGCAAGTATAAACAGAATGCCCCCAACACTCACACATCTCACAGAATTCTTCCATTCTCACCTCGTTCACCTAGTTGTTTCCTTATTACTTTTTTTTTTTTTTTGTGACTCGACTCAAGACACAAAATACTTACCACTCGACTGACTCTAGATGACTCAACCTAGAAACAAAAAGATGCTAAAAAAAAAAAAAACAAAAGACACTAAAACTCACTCTTGAACACACGTCGCCGTCCTCGGCAACGGCGCCAAAAATGTTTGACCGACCGGGTGACTAAAAATAAAAACGCGTCCCAAGCGTAGGACTCTCGACCGATGTAGCATAATATCCGGAAGTACCGGAGTCGAATCCACAGAGACGGACGAACGTGTGCAGGACTCAAAGATGACGGGTTCACAGTTTATCTTGGCTCTTAGGTAGCCACCCCTTGTTTAATGAGATTAATTTACTAACTAAATTACCAGACTAAATTAACTGAATATGATTAAAGAGGAGTACAGCTGTGGGAACTCATCGTCTGCAACTAGTCTAACTAATGTTTACTCGGGCCACAATTATTCATTTTATTGATTTTAGAATAGGAAAAAGGATCCCTAACAAATGCGCACCACCTGTCACCAGATTCCGTGCGCATTCGAATTACGGCGATGCCTGGGTTTTGTTTGTTAGAAGAGTTTTCGTCTTCTAAAATTGCTCAAAAATTAAATTAATTCGATCCCGAGGCAAGAACATTAATCAAACTAGCCACGGAGCGCCTTCGCCCCGCAGCCGCACTCTACGAGATTACTCACTCATGACTCTGATAAATTCAGCAAACATATTAAACCTAGATCTAAACATGCTTCGAACAATTGAAATAAATAAAACACGATACCACGGATTTGCGGAAAAGAGAACGGATTCGAAGAACAAGAATTCAAAGCTGGAAAACTTGAAGAACTTGAATTAACTTGAACCTGCAATTAAAAACTCAAACACAACAGCCGAAAGTTATGAAAGAAAATAAACCCTAAGTTATGAATGTCTGGATCATGTCTAACTCTCCATCTAACCCTAAATAGAGTTAAGAGGGTATTTATAGTAATCCCCTTTAATTTACAATTAAAATCCTAAAACAAATCGGAATTGCGTCGCATGAAGACCAAAACGCCACCGTGAGATAAGCTCTCGGTAGGGCTACACCAAAAGTGGTGTAGCCCTCCCCCACCGTTACAAGGCAAAGTTAAGCCCGCGGTAGCGCTACACCACTTTTGGTGTAGCGCTACCTAACCCATTATCTCTTATTTTGACCGTTGACCTCTCTGTTGACCGTTGACCTCCAAGCCGCTCGGGAGCGCTACACCAATTCTGGTTTAGCGCTCGTAGACCTTCTGTTCACTTCCTGAGCCCCGTTTTGCCACTTTTGAGCGCTCCAGAAAAATAGGGTAGCGCTCCCTACGTCATTTCTTCGTTTCCTTGAATAATTCCCTTGAGCACTAAGTCTCCACAGCCTCTCATGCTCTGCAATCTAATCTTGGCGCTAAAACAGCCTTATATTCCTGAAAATTAACAAAAACACAAAAACATACGAAAGCAACGCATCAAGTGGGAAATAGGGAATAAATTAGATAACAACGTGTTAAAACTACCCTATTTAGGCACTTATATCTACGATATTGCGTGCCTATCAGGTAACAAGATGAGATGGATTTGATGCGGTAGTGCAGCGAGAGCGCCACCCCAAGTTTCGTAGGGAGAACTTGGAAGATTGGGCTAAGTGTGCACAACACACGGTGAACGGACCTCAATAAACAGACTGGTTAAGTTCAGTGATATGAGACGGTTGGGACTGTGTCGTGTGAGTCGCGGGGTGGACAAACCGTGCAAATAGACTGTTTAAGTTCAGTGATGCACGACCGCTGGGGCCTCGAGCGGAAAGATTGGTGCCGCCAGCTGAAAAGAGGCAAAAACGGACCAATAACTTTCGAGTGGTGTGAGATGATGAATTGGTTGAAATTTGAAGAAGAATGCTCAAAGTGAGATATTGATACGAGACACTGTTTTGAGACATTGATACGAGACACTGTTTGAGATACTGAAACGAGAAATTTTTTACTGTGCATGATTACTTTGATCCGCATGGACACGCATATTGCATTAATGGTATTTTCTGTTCACAAGTCTGCATTACTGTTTTTGAACTTATTGTTCTAGAATTGCTAGTTAGAGATTGGATAGTGTAGTCTACTGGGCCCTATTGCTCACGGTGTTGCACTTGTGTAACCCTGACATAATACCACGATGTTGCTTGGGCGACTTTGACGTATTATGCCAGTTTATCGAGATGAACAGGAGGAATTCTATGGAGAACAGGCATATGGAGCAGCCAGCTTGGGGAATGACCAGGCACAGGGGTAGAAGAAGCCCTTGACCCGAACCGGTTGTAATTTATTTATTTGATGGAAATAGTTTATATTGTATACGGATTTATATTTAGACTTTTTATATATGGTTTGCAATAATATTAACGTGCCCAAATTTTAGGGGCGTTAAACTTTCAGCTCAATTGGATATCCGTGAGTGCTCAATCAGATCATCCAATTTTTCGTTCAGAATTTAATATCCTAGTCTCCTAATGAATTTTGAAGAAACATTGGAGGATTTGATTGAACACTTATTGTTATCCCGACCAAATGAGATGAAATTTCTCCAGGGCATCCAAAATATTATTTTAAAAATTAATAAATATTTCGAATCATTTGTGTGAAACTATGAAGTGGGTCCCACATGATGAAATGTGCGTGTAGCTTCTTGCTATAATTTCAAGATAAAATGTAGAATTAATTATACTCCCTCCGTCCCTTTTTAAATGTGTTGCTTCGTAAATCCAACTTATTAAAAAAACGTCATCATTACACCTTTCACATCAATTTTTTCTTCCACTTTACACTATTCACATCAACTTTTACCTCTACTTTCCAAAATTATCCTCCACTTTTACCCATTAACTCTTTACTCACTAAGTTTTCAAAAGGGCAAAATGATAATTGTACAAACTTTTACCCATTAACTTTTCAAACCACACACTTATTTAGGGACAACCCAAAATGAAAAGTTAAACACTTAAAAAGGGACGGAGGGAGTATTATTTTTTGTGGGTGGAGAGAGAAAGAAGAGGGGCGTGTTTAGAAGGCTCCCAGAAGTAGATCTTATGATTTAGGGTTTACAAGAACGCCGACTGGACCCCCAAGTCCGCTCATCTTCTCTATCGATCGGTAGCTCTCCATTGCAGTCTCTCTCGCTCCTCTTCTCGGTAATCTCTCTTTCTCTCTCCCTCCTCGGACCATCATAGTCATGTGACACATAGATAGACTTGTTATCCAACTTTTTGACTCATGGACGTAGTTATCTGGAATCCTGGCATTAATACTTGTTGCATCGATGCACGAGTTACACGCTCTATAGATAGGCGTAAATGTGTATCTCTGTGACTTCGAATGCAGTTGTTGTGTTCATTTTTGTTGACTGCAAAACTTTTTTTTTTTTAGTGTTCCATTTGAGAAGTGTTTTTAATTGGCATTGTTAAAAAACCTCTTGTCCTAGTTAGGAGCTTGAGTGTTCTAAAATTTGGCCGCCTAGTCCAACTAGACTCCGCCTATGTACTAGGCGGAGGTCCAACGCCTAGATTAGGCAGCTGACTAGGCGGCGACTAGTCCCCGCCTAATGCGCTATGTGGCGGACTAGTCGGCCCCTAATCCCTGCTTAATGCGCTATGCGGCGGACTAGTCAGCGCCTCTTTTCAACCCAACTAGCGCGTACTCGATTTTTACTCGATTTTTAGAACATTGGGAGCTTGTGTTTGTGCTTGGAGAGGCATTTGAAGAACAGGTCATAATCTCTCTCTTTGCTCTCTTTGGAGGTTCTCGGATAGAATTTTTGAAAATCATTGATGGAGGGATAGGCGGCTTTCTGCTGTCATTGTTGGGTTCCTTGGCTGTAAATTTGGTGTCTTTTCTTGTAAAAGAGCTAGTGGTAGTTTCTTTGTTTTCTTTTCAATTTGGTTGTTGATTAACTGGGGTATGCCCCTTTGATTTTGTTTGTTCGGTGGTTTTAATAAAAGCTTTACTTACCTAAAAAAACAACGTTTTTTTTCCAAACAAGGTTTCATGAGAATCAATAAATTTGCGTCTTGCATAAAACGTAAAAGATACTCTTGTAGTTGTGACTGTGTTTTGTTATTTTTATTTGCTATATTGCTTCAGTTTGTTTATTCGTTTACAATTTTGTATGCATCTCTATCATTTGACTAGATGTTTATTTTGTTTTCTGGAATAAGGTTTAGAAAGTATTGTCGGACCAGTTGGGTTTATTTTAAATTTTCTTATCGAACTCGTTTTCTGACTTTTGTGCTGTCCAATTCAGTTATTTTTAGTTTGCTGTTGAAACAATCTGCCAAGATGCAGAACGAGGAGGGAGAGAACATGGATCTTTACATCCCAAGGAAGTGGTATATTTTTGTTCCTTTTCTTTTACAATTACATAGGCTAACAGAACATGGATCTTTACATCCCCAGAAAGCGGTACATTTTTGTTTTTTTACAATTACATATGCTAATATCAATAAGGTGGACACATGAGATTTTACACACTTATTTCTTGTTGTATTGCAGTTCTGCCACGAACAGGCTGATAACTGCTAAGGATCATGCTTCTGTCCAACTTAATGTTGGGCATTTGGATGAGGCTGGCCGTTATACTGGTCAATTCTCCACTTTTGCACTCTGTGGATATATCCGTGCCCAGGTTCCTCTTCTTACCTTTTCTTGTATCTTTTCAAGAATAAGGGGTGTTTAGTGCTGTTGTTTACTCATTTCTGCCTTTTGTTTTTGTTTTATTCTATTTGGATGAAACAAATGAAGAGTTGTAGTAAATTATTTTCATATTTGACCTTGCTAGTACTGTTATAGCTTGTTTGGCGGGCTGATAAGATTTTAGGGATAAGACTGAAGGATGAATAAGAGGTGAATATGTTATAAGGGAGAATTAGTTAAAAATGAGGGATTTACTAAGAAGGGTTTGTTTGGTAGTTGAAATGGATGGATAGGAGTGGGTGTGAGAATTTACTTAGTTGCTTCTTGTAATGAGAATGCAAAAGTGTTTGGAGAGGTTTGAGGGGCACATTGGTATTTACGCCCACCGGGATAATAATAGGCTCGGATTAGGTTATCCCCATGGCCTTTATCCCCCTCTCTTCTTCGCCTGCCAAATGGGCCGTCACTGCTACTGCTAATGTCATTGATGCCATTGGTTCACAGCATGCATGCCTAAATCCTACAGACTCTGCTTCATGTTTGTTACATTTTTTTCTTCCCTCGAGTTGTCAACTAGTTTTGGCGTTTTTTTTTTTTTTTTTTCCTCCCATCCTCTTTCTTTACTAAGTACTAGAGTTTCGGTTGGCGAAGAAACACAAACACTTCTAAGGAGGCGGCATGTGTTGGACTTTTGTGTCAACGTGTCTTAGTAATTCATTATCATTGTTTTGGAGTTGGATACTCTTTGGGCATGTGTCTCAACGTGCCTTAGTCATGTCCATCATTTAGACATGCATGAAGCACATTGGTAGCTGTTAGAAAGAAACTTTTTTCAGGGCTATTGTTGAGTTATCTTAGTAATTCTTTCTCCCGAGTTTGATAGTGCTTGTCTCAACGAATGTTTTGGTGTCTATATTTTGCAGGGCGATGCTGACAGTGCTCTTGATAGGCTCTGGCAAAAGAAAAAAGTTCAAGTCCGTCAGCAGTGACAGTTGCTTCTATTTTTTCTCCTGTACCCATTGTTAGAGACGCGGTTTAAGCTATTGTTTATTCTGTTTTTTGAGGGCTATGTTGAGGATGATTAGATTATGAATGATGGATCATCTTTTGTCGAACATGTTTTTGATAGTTTTACTAAATTTATATATTACCTTTTGAGCAACTAAATTTTTGATCTGGGTCTTTTTAGCTTCTGGAAGCAAGTTGAGTGGAATCTGGAGTTTTCGCCAATCTTGCTGGTGTTTTTATTTAAAGATCGTAACTAAAATGTGGCTGCTTATACGGAGGAATTGAAAGACTAGAAGGCCAAATTATAGAACTCTCATCACTGCGCCATTCATCAATTGAAAAACAGGATGAAAGCCTTAAGCTCAGAGGTTAGAGCATCGCATTTGTATTGCGATGGTCGTCGGTTCAATTCCGATAGCCGGTTTTTCTCTATTTCTATTGTATTGGATTTTAGGCAGGTTTAAAATGCTGCCACTCGGCTACGCCTCAACACACTCACCGGATTGCAGGGGCATGTTGTCCCAAGACTGATATCGGTGAGGGCTTTTTTCAGAATTAATAGGGCGTTCGTGCACGCCAAACGGTTTTCTTGCACGCCCAATGGCTGCCTGTCTTATGATTAGTGTTATCTACACGTTTAACAGTGAAATGTGAAATGTTGTTCGATTAAGCCTTGCATGTTACGAACTTATAATTTAGTGAATAGCATAATGGAAACAAGAAATGTTATTTGATTTATAATGGAAACAAGAAATGTGATTTGTAATTCCGGAGATTAATCAAACTACAACGTCGTGATTACAAAGAAATAAACAAAGCTCACTCACACCGTGATTAGTAGGTTGAAACTTGAAAAGGAAAAACAAGTTAAGAAACTTGAATAAACGTAGAAATAAAATTTGTGAGGCGCAGAGCCATTGGCTTGCATTGTTTTTCCGTTTTTATAGTAGTGAAGTCCCTGAAAAAAAGCACAACGACGCCCTGAAAGTGTGCCCAAGTGACTCATTTCAACTTCGTCTAAAACAGTTCCCACTTTAAAAGAAGTTTAAAACATGCCCAACCATTAATATTCACAGCAAAGGCCCTAGTTGCTGACATGTGTCTCCTTTATAATGGCAAAAAACGGGTATAACTCCTATTTTCCAAGGCCTATTCGGGCTTTCTTGTATGAATGAACCATTTTGGCAATATTCACCGCTCACTTAACCTCCATGTAGCAAAATCACCCTTGTAGTCATTGTAAATATCAAATAATAAAGGAAATTCCCTCTTGAATACTCTGAAAAGTTGCCAGTTGTCCATGGAATTAGGCCCCAAGAATGCTGACATGTGTCCACGTCTCCAAACCACTTTCTTTTATTTTTGGAACTCATATTGATTGTAGACGTTGGTTGCAAACGGAAGTCCCTTGATGGCCGCCACGTGGCTCTTTGATTTGGTCAAAAGTTCAAGTGCTTCCTACTTTTCAGGGCCTAATCCTTGATTTTGCTCATCTTTTTGACCATCTTCAACTGTAACTTGCTTCGTTAAGTATACCCTTCGGATCTGTTGGGGAATGCAACCAGACCATGAAAAATCTCGGCTACCCGAAAATATGAGTTTGTTGCTGAATGATATGTTATAGTAAATCCGGTGTTCCCTTGTCGGTTGCAATTGGTTTCTCTACCATTGATCTTTTTGCACTTTGACTTGATCAAATTTGACTTTCTTGTTTTTTTCCAAAAATGTCAAAAATGGGTATAAAAAACAATAGATATGCATGGTAAACTAGCAAAACAGGGGTACCATGGTAAAGTGTGGCAAGGAAAACAACCTCGACAAATTTTAAGCCAAAAATATTACTCCGTAGTGAACATTGCTCATTTTTCATCTTACTTACTCACATATTTTTCAACTCCAACAATATTATCTATTTTATTTACCTTTAAAAATATTATTATTTTTAATTTTTTTATTTAAAAAAACTTTGAAGGGTTTAATAGTACTCCATCTCAATAAGAAAGAAAGAGGAAATATATAATTAAAAAATGGTTTGAAGGGTGAATAGTTTCTCAATAAAAAATGGTTTGGATATGTAGATATACTGTAGCAAATGTAATTTAATGATGTGTTTATTGAAGCTGTTGGAGCATAATTTTTGAGTTTTGCTATGTACATAGCTAATTTTTGCTTTTGTTGGGGATGTTACACGGTCGTGGGTAGAACTCAACCCCAAAAGCTAGCTCATGAAGTGAGGGTGTCCTCACGCTTATATATTTCATGAACATTGCTCATTTTTCATCTTACTTACATCTGTTTCAAAACTCTAACAATATTATCTATTTTATTTACCGTATATTAAAATAATATTATTTTTTCATTTTTTTTATTTAAAAAAGCTTTGAAGGGTTAAATAGTACTCCATCTCAATAAGAAAGAAAGAGGAAATATATAATTAAAAAAAGGTTTGAAGGATGAATAGTACCTCAATAAAAAATGGCCTGGATATATAGATATACTGTAGCAAAATGAAATTTATTGATGTGTTTATTGAAGTTGTTGGAGCATAATTTTTGAGTTTTGCAATGTAAATAGCTAATTTTTGCTTTTGTTGGGGATGTTACACGATCTTGGGTAGAAGACCTCAACCCAAAAGCTAGGTCATGAAGTGAGGGTGCCCTCACGCTTATATACTTCATATTATTTTGGTACCCAGGCGATATAGGACTTTGCTTTACACCCTTCCTCACGCGCAGCGTGTTCACTCGGCAGCACCTTCCGCGTGCAGGCCAGAGACACGCACCCTACCCATCTCTAGTACCTAGCTCTGATACCATGTTACATGGTCTTGAGTAGAACTCAACCCCAAAAGCTAGCTAATGAAGTGAGGGTGCCATCACGATTCAATAATGATACGTTCACTCCCCACAAGCCACACCCAGCCACTGTTCACGTGGGCCCCACGTGGGAGCCCACCCTTTACTCTTATCTCTCTCTCTCTCTCTCTCTCTCTCTCTTTGCTTGTTTCAACTGGATTCGAACGTCCGACTAGGGTACTTGAACAGGTGAAGTGCTTGTACTTACCGATTTTAGGGTTTTGAAATTGAAATTCTTTGAACCCGGTTTTGGGTTTCAAGAAATGGGACTTCGTCTGTAGGGGTTTTCTATGTCTCATTGTTGCATGTTTGTCTGTATCACGTTCAGTTTTATAAGTAATTTGAGAGAAGCATAGGTTGATGTTGTGCTTGTGTTAGGTTTGTTTCATGGCATTGAGGCACCCATGAATGACAATGAAAACTAATGCACATTACTTGTTTGTGAAAATGTTTATACCGTTATTACCTTTCCAATGGCCAACCAGTGATTTGTACAGGATAACACTGTGACCTTCTCTTTATAACATTTATCGGATTTTTTAAGTGACAATGCTAACTGCACTGAATCCCTCGGGTTGGTGCCCTCGGGTAAGATTCGACATTAACCCACTCCTACTTGCACCAAACACAAAACCCTCACTTTTAAGCTTCCCACACATGACATCTTCTATTGAAGCACTTGACCCATTTGATGTAGTACAACCAGTAGCATCGTTAACTTGATTGGAATTGAAACCCAATTCTTTACGAGCATTATCACTCCCAGTTGCACCAAATACAAAACCAGCATCATTAAGCTTCCCATGTCATATGCTTATTTTCATTTTCGCATGCTCTGGAACTGAATAGTCTTTGTAACCAGACAAATCTTTTGGTAGTATTAAAGTTTTACAAAAATGAAAGCTCCAATTGCCAATTAACAACCTAGATTATATACATGATTTTTTGAATCAAACTTGATTTCGATTCAAGTGTTGTTGAGGTAACTAAAAAATTGGCAGGGTAACAGGATAAGACAATGAGTTCTGTAGAGAAATAGCGTTCTGTGGTAAGAGCCAGTTTGAATAACAAAAAATTGTTAAGCTAATTTTGTCTGAGATTGATGGTGTTGCCGTGTTGGAGATGCACTTGAGTTGGGCCACCAGTCTAGAAACAAAAGTTTTGCTGTGAAACAAAAGACACGGGTACACGACACGGACACACGACACGGATACGCGACATGGACACGGACACGGATACGCGACACGGACACGGATACACGACACGGATACGCGACACGGACACGGATACGCGCACGGATACGCGACACGGACACGGATACACGACACGGATACGCGACACGACACAGACACGCATTGAGAGCAAAAAATGCAATAACTCACATGTTAAGCTATATATGTCATTGTGATTTTGTCTTACCTATGTTTTCTGGTTTTTTTTTTTTTGGTTTTTGTAGAGTTGACATGGCTTCCGCATCTTCCAACGCCACATCTGCATGGCCTACGAAAGTTTGTGTTTGCGGAGCCGGTACGTGCATCCCCACGAAGGCTGGCCCTAATGCTAATAACCCTGGCCACAATCAAGTTTCATGGGAAGTCACTTGCAAGAATGCGAAGGTGTTCAACCAAGTTTTTTACAAATGTTGAATGGAATGAACCATGAGGAAGAGTAGAAGACTTGGTTGCTTAAATTTTGTTGTATCGTGTCCTGTATGGAATGAATCACTTTTATTTTTTTATTGTATCGTGTCTTGTTTGTATCGTGTCCTGTATGTATCGTGTCCTGTATGTATCGTGTCCTGTTTGTATCGTGTATGTATTGTATCCGTATCCAACTTTGTATCCGTATCCGTTTGTGAATGGAATGTTTCTTTTTATTGTATCGTGTCCTGTTTGTATCCGTATCCGTATCTATGAATGAAGTTTCTATCGGTATCGTTTGATAAATGGATAAGTTATTTGGTTGCACCTTATTTATGGAATTTATCTGTATCAGTGTTTAAATGCAATTTTTGGAAAAATTTGGGCAGCATTTCCGTTATTTTCTTGCATACCCGACGTCTAAGCGTCTCATCACAATGAACTATTTTCTTGCATACCCGATTGTATCCGTATCCGTATCCGTTTGTGAATGGAAACACTTGGTGACTTTTTTTTTTCTTCGTATCATGCCCTGTATGTTTCGTGTCCTGTTTGTATCGGTATCCGTATTTTTATCTATGAATGAAATCTTTTTCCGTATCCGTTTGATAAATGAATAAGTTATTTGGTTGCACCTTTTCTTTTTTGTATACGTATCAGTGTTTAAATGCAATTTCTGGAAAAATTTGAGCAGCATTTCCGCTATTTTCTTGCAAACCCGACGTCTAAGCGTCTCATCAAACAATCAACTAATAAGCAACAACATAAAAGTAGGCCATAGAAGAAACCGAAATGGACTTGAAAATAACCTTGTCATTCATTACATAACCTTGTCATCCATTACATAACCATTGTCCGAAACGGACTTGAAATTAACTGTATTGTACCTCACCATATTACATAACAGATAACCTATACAAAAGTTGGATAACTAGTAATATACAAATTACAATCCCAATAACGGAATGGATAACTACAATACAGACTGCATTTCGTATGGCTAAGATGAGTTCCCTTAAGTTGTTGTTGAGGTCGACGTTGTTTTGAGTTCCTTGTCCAGTGAAGTCGCGTTTCATATCATCTGTCGAATGTGACACATTTCAATTTTTGTTATCGCACCAACCATTCAATTGCCTGCAAGCTATTCACAAAAAAAAAACAAACGAGATAGATTGGTAACGGGATAAACAAAAAAATTAAAAAAAAACAAAAAACAGAAATAAGATAAAATCACAGTGACAAATATATATTAAGATGTGAGTTATTGCACTTGACTTGAGGTGTGTCTGTGTGGTGCCGCGTATCCGTGTCCATATTGCATGAAGGTGGCATAACATGTAAGTAATCTCAATATTGCATGAAAATATGGCAAAACTTAAAAGCTAAGAACTTAAATATTGAGGCTATATTCTGTGTCGTGTTTGTCTCGTGTCTGTGTCATGTCTCAATATTGCATGAAAATATGCAGCATGAAAATATGGCGTGTTTGCGTCGTGTCTCAATATTGCATGAAAATATGCAGCATGAAAATATGGCGTGTCTGTCGTGTCTCAATATTGCATGAAAATATGAAAATATGCAGCATGTTCTTCTTTCATCTGTAACTACAACAAAAAGTTTTAAGATTGGGAATTTTTTTTTATGCTGTATGAGATATCTTAAGAATGATTAACCAACCAAAACGAGCGACTCGCTTCTGTGAATTGTGATGGCACTAGTCTATGGGCTCTTCCCACTAGACACAGCTCGGCCTAACGTTTGCGAACTGGGCAGAAAAATAGAGCCACCAACCAGCACTTCGACCCAATTTTCCAGGGGGAAAAAAAACTCCAATAACTTTGACTCTAGTCTATGGAAAGCTCAATAAAGAACTGAAATTCAGCATGCCAACCAAGAAAATTTGATTTACTATGACAAGGGATCCACTACATTAAAATGATGGAACTTAAATATTGAGGCATGTGTCGTGTCTCAATATTGCATGAAAATATGGCGTGTCTGTGTCGTGTCTTAAGAATGATTAACCATCCAAAACAAGCTGTAGCTTCAAGTATATGCCCTGATATACTAATTCTTACAAAATATTCATGCCTTACAAAATATACTGCCATCACAGCAAACGACAAACATTAACAGCCCGACGGGTCAATCCCCGTCTTGGCCAGGGGTTTAACAACCATCTCAACACCGATTACACAAGTGTGGCAAAAAGGAATGAAGCAACACTATCTCAGAACAATAAGTGAGACCAATTGAATGTTAACATCCATTATCCATCCAAGGCCACAAAAATAAGTTTTGAGTCCAATTTTGGATGATTTCAATCTGTATTCTAAACTTAGTTCGGGGATTTGAATACAAAACATAGGTATATAAACTATTTCTTCAAGTCTCTTTATACAGATGTTCTATCATTGATAGAGTAAACCCAGATTCCTACAAGATGGTGTATCCTAGTATCTCGGTTTCCCTCTCATGATATCCATATCTAATACTGCTCCTCAAAGCAATTCATGCAAATAATGATTCTTCAAAACTAGTTGCCCATGGTCAAAGAACAACGATTGAATATCAGTCTCCCACAAGGCCAATATGCAAGGGAAAAAATGGAATGATGAAACATCATCAATTTTTTACACGTTATACTATTATACTAAACGAACTTCCGAACCACTATTGAAACAATGCAAAATTCAATTACACCTTCGACCGTCTCCAATGGGAAGCCAAAGTCTCACCGAACCCATTTTTTGACTAGCAAACAACAACATGTAAATCAACTTATAACCCTACTAAATGCGGAAGCTGCACGAAACCAAATTCGGGTTTTCAAATTAGTGTTTTCGAATTTGGGTTTTTGAATTCAGAATCAACAAAAACACAAACACAGGCTCACAAGCTATAGGGTTTTCGAATTCTGCAAACTGAGAGAGAGAGAGAGAGAGAGAGAGAGAGAGAGAGAGAGAGAGAGAGAGAGAGAGAGAGAGAGACCTTGGTTGCAATGGATGATTTCTGGGCGTCAACTGGTGGTCGAGCGTCGGGTCTTGTTCGAGCTAGAGTCGTCGGTGGGATCTTCTTCGTCCCTTCTCTCTTCTCTCTCTCTCTCTCTCTCTCTCTCTCGGCCCACCCGCGAAAATGAGAATGCAAACCCAGATTTGGGGATTTTAAAATTTTCGGGAATTTTTTTTTTCTCTGGGGCAAAGTGGGTGGGCTCCCACGTAAACAGTGGCTGGGTGTGGCTTGTGGGGAGTGAACTTATTATTATTGTTTATTTATTTTGCTGATCCGAAAAAATAATAAGTGTATTAGCGATTGAGGGGAGGTGCCCAAATTGAATGCATGCAATTCGAGTGTGAGTATTCATGAGTGCCAAAAGCAAATTCCGAATAATGGAAGATTTGGAAGATGCTGGGAAATTATTTTAACACATCCGAGTCAACTTGCGTGCAACTCGACTAATTTCGGGACCTTGGAGGTAACGACCAGATATAGCCTCCACTGGCCTCAAAAGTTTGTTGGCAAGGGGAATCAAATCTGAGATCCGAGATGGAAACAAACCCCTAAATCCCAAGGCATGCAAAATCACTTTGACAATTCCTTAGGGTTCACATCATGAAATGTTGTATTCGTCAATATAATCTTGCGTTTTTGTTACATGTATCACATCATGAAATGTTGATGACAGAAATTGTCGCTTAGCCAATTGTCGGCATTCTGCACTTGCTGAAACAGGTTACTTAGAACATCTCCACTTATTACTCAAATTTAGAAGTAAAAATCATCCAAAACCCTCCTCCATTCATTACCCAAACCTATATTAAATTTGAGTTTTACTCAAATATTTCACCAAATCTGATGTGAACCAAATTTTTAACCAAATTTTCAAGGCTCTTTTGTTACACTGTTATTTACCTTTTATTCAATGTTGTGGATTAAATCTCCACCATACAATTTGAGTAAGGATTAAAATGAGTCATTCCAAATCATGTTTTTTTATCCAAATCCCTATTCAAATTTGGGTACGCAGTGGAGATACTCTTATCCAAATCCCTATTCAAATCATGTTTTTCACGTGGCCCTTTGATTTGGTCAAAAGTTCAAGTGCTTCCAACTTTTCAGGGCCTAATCCTTGATTTTGCTCATCTCTTTGACCATCTTCGACTGTAACTTGCTTCGTTAAGTATACCCTTCGGATCTGTTGGGGAATGCAACCAGACCATGAAAAATTTCAGCTACCCGAAAATATGAGTTTGTTGCTGAATGATATGGTACAGTAAATCCGGTGTTCCATTGTCGTGTTGCAATTGGTCTCTCTACCATTGATCTTTTTGCACTTTGACTTGATAAAATTTGACTTTCTTGTTTTTTCCAAAAATGTCAAAAATGGGTATAAAAAACAATAGATATGCATGGTATACCATGGTAAAGTGTGGCAAGGAAAACAACCTCGACAAATTTTAAGCCAAAAATACTACTCCGCAGTGAACATTGCTCATTTTTCATCTTACTTACTCACATATTTTTCAACTCCAACAATATTATCTATTTTATTTACCTTATATTAAAATAATATTATATTTTAAATTTTTTTATTTAAAAAAGCTTTGAAGGGTTTAATAGTACTCCATCTCAATAAGAAAGAAAGAGGAAATATATAATTAAAAAAAGGTTTGAAGGGTGAATAGTACCTCAATAAAAAATGGTCTAGATATATAGATATACTGTAACAAAATGCAATTTATTGATGTGTTTATTGTAGTTGTTGGAGCATAATTTTTGAGTTTTGCAATGTAAATAGCTAATTTTTGCTTTTGTTGGGGATGTTACACGATATTGGATAAAAGAACTCAACCCAAAAGCTAGGTCATGAAGTGAGGGTGCCCTCATGCTTATATACTTCATATTATTTTGGTACCCAGGCGATGTGAAACTTCGCTTCTCACCCTTCCACACGCGTAGCGTGTTCACTTGGCAGCACCTTCCGCGTGCAGGCCAGAGACACGCACCCTACCATCTCTAGTACCTAGCTCTGATACCATTTTAGATGGTCTTGAGTAGAACTCAACCCCAAAAGCTAGCTAATGAAGTGAGGGTGCCCTCACGATTATATACTTCATATTATTTTGGTACTCAGGAGGCGACGTGGGACTTCGCTTTACACGGGATGCCCCAAGTCCGCCACTTCATGCACGCAAGTTTATTTATTTATTTTGCTGATCCGAAAAAATAATAAGTGTATTAGCGATTGAGGGGACGTGCCCAAATTGAGTGCATGCAATTCGAGTGTGAGAGTATTCATGCGTGCCAAAAGCAAATTCCGAATAATGGACAGAAGTTTGGAAGATACTGGGAAATTATTTTAACACATCCGGGTCAACTTGCGTGTAACTCGATTAATTTCGGAGCCTTGGAGGTTAACGACCAGATATATCCTCCATTGGCCTCAAAAGTTTGTGGGCAAGGGAAATCAAATCTGAGATCCGAGATGAAAACAAACCCCTAAATCCTAAGACATGCAAGATCACTTTGACCATCCCTTAAGGTTCACATCATGAAATGTTTTAGTCGTCAATATAATCTTGCGTTTTTGTTACATGTATCACATCATGAAATGTTGATGACAGAAATTGTCGCTTAGCCAATTGCCAGCATTCTGAACTTGCTGAAGAACCCTTCTATTGGGACAGACGAGATGGTACCGATGGGGTACCGACGGCGTCGCCGACGCCGTTGTGGGTCCCAAACGGCCGATCCGAGCCGTTCATCGTTCTCATAATCAAATTTCGAGTGGGCCTACGCGAGAATCGAGGCAATCGGACGGCTGTATGAGCTCGATCCAAAATCACCCCATTTCATTCAAAGAACGATGAACGGCTCGGATCGGCCGTTTGGGACCCACAACGGCGTCGGCGACGCCGTCGGTACCCCATCGGTACCATCTCGTCTGTGCACGTATCTTTACCTTGCTGAAACAGGTTACTTAGAATATCTCCACTCATTACTCAAATTTAGAAGTAAAAATCATCCAAAACCCTCCTCCATTCATTACCCAAACCTATATTAAATTTGAGTTTTACTCAAATATTTCACCAAATCTGATGTGAACAAAAATTTTAACCAAATTTTCAAGGCTCTTTTGTTGCACTGTTATTTACCTTTTATTCAATGCTGTGGATTAAATCTCCACCATACAATTTGAGTAAGGATTAAAAGGAGTCATACCAAATCAAGTTTTTATCCAAATCCCTATTCAAATTTGAGTAAATATTTGGGTACGCAGTGGAGATACTCTTACCCCAGATATAGCAAAAGACAAAAAGATCAAAAAGATGTCTATAGGCCCCAAAAAAACGGACTCGGGGGAGGTGATGTGCACTCTCGTGCCATGCACCGTGTTGTGCGCTTCTCGGCCGTCCGATTATGTTTTGGACGGCTCGGATGTGTTCGGCAATTATAATTTAATTTTGAATTATTTTGGTCTGTAAAAATCAAAACACATTTGAGCCGTCCAAAACACGATCGGACGGCCGAGGAGCGCACAACATGGTGCACGGCACGAGAGTGCACAACACCTCCCCCGGTTCCCAAAAAAACAGACACAAGTGAAAAGAAGCATATTTACCGTAATCACTGGAACACCATTACATCTCAGCAGACGAATTTTATTCACCATTTATTTAGTTCACGCCATTATTCGTTTGTATAAAAAGCAAATTAAACGAGAAATAGGCTTCTTTTTTGGCTCAGCAAGCAAGTAATACATTCATTAAGGCTTTTTCAGGAAGTCTCTGGCTATTCTTCCATTTCCTCCGTGGGGGTAGAACCCACCTGGCAAATGCTCGTCGCCGGTGTTATACACGACCCTCAATATCTCCCCCGGAGTTCTCTTATAAGAGATGGAGTAGAAATCCGCCGATAAGACGTTGCTGTCTGTTCGATTTTCCGCTCCTAGCTGTAGCGGGACTATGATGCCTTCATCCTTGATGCCGCACTTCGCTAGCCGGTTTCTGAGCTCTGAAATGCGGGTGGTAAACTCAGCCACTTTGATGTTATATGGAAGCACTACCTCTTCAGCTCGCTCGTAGAGATACATTCGTATAACGGCATCTTGGCCGGATTCAACTCCCAAGAGTCCTGCCAAGAGCTGTGCAAAAAAGATACAAAGGACTTGGATGATCAATTTACGTAAACAAGATTCATTGCAGCGAGAAGAATTTAGGTGCGTGTAGGTACCACGTAGTGTTTCCTGGCATGCATGTTGACTGTCGAAAAAATATTTTGGACGGTCTAGATTTTAAATAAATTTTTTCAGAAAAGAGTTTTCTGGAAGAGTTTATATAAAATTTGCATCATTCATTACTGAGATGGGTGACTGTGATAGAGCGTTACGGGTACCACGTGGTACCCTACACGCACTCCCCATTGCAGCCCTTTCAAAAATAGTTAGTCTTTAGGAGAGATGGACGTAGAGCTCAAAATCTTTCATTTTCAAATTTTTCCAATGCACCGAGTGTCATTTTCTATTGGGGCTTTTAAAAACACGTTTTAAAAAACATTGAGCGGTTCGGATTGTCGAAATTTGGTCCGAAAAGTCGAAAATACCCTAGGTCCGCATGAAAACTTAAATAAGGGTCCCTTATTAGAAGTTTATTGTAAAACTTAAATATATATATATATTATATATATATTTATTATATATATTATCTATCCTAGGAGTCCCGGATCCGGATATATATTTTTTGATATATATATATTATATATATTTTCCATTTCAAAAAAAAATACCGGGAAGGGCTTGATCCAAAAACCGCAAATCGTAAATAATGGACTTTTCTCTTTCTAGTCCATGTAACTATTCTAACCTAATGAAAAATCAAAGGTTTATATCTTGTAATATATGAGATTTTATATATATATATATGGATTTTATTTTATCCAGATATTCAATTTTAATTTTATTGAACAATTTTTTTTATTTTAAATCTTAAAAACAATTTTTTTTTTTTGAAATCTTAAAAAATATTATAAATGGAAAGATATAGGTAATTGAAAACAGAATAGAAAAGGTGAAAGTGGACTAAAATTTTTGAAACGGAGGGAGTATGAAGACTAACCCGCTTCGTCTTGTAGCCGATGAGAAGAGGATTTGCTCCGACGTAACCAACAAGTCCCATGTACGGAATCACATAAGAACCTAACATGTAACTGAGGCTATCACGATACGGGTCGAACGGCGGGTCGAGTTTGTATCCGACTGCTTCATCAAACAGTGTTGCAAAGTTATGTGGGCTTAGATCCAGCAGAGGCCTTGGAAATAAACCCACTGTTTTTTCAAGGGCCCTGCAAAATTAAAAATATAAAATTTCAGGTGGGCAACTGGCCACCCCTTTCGGCCTTTGCTGGCCCCAAAACAGAAGAAAAATTAGAAGAAGAAAGTTTTTCTTTCCTCTTTTGGCCAATCTAAGATTAAAATACGTTTGGGATGTCCAGTGTACCCTTATTGTTTTTGTACCCTTTTAATTTATTGTTGTCTTTGTGCAATACCAAAGCTCTAGACTATGAATGAAGAAAGTAGTGAGCACAAAAATTGATTTGGGTATTTAGGCCTGCCTGCCCTCTTTGATACCTTTCGGCTTTGATTTGAAGTATGGTTTTGCAGCAAAACGTCCCTTAGCTCCTCGGTTCTTGAAGGTTTATGGTGGTCACTGTTTCAATGGTATTCTGAGAGCAACCATTTTGTGCATAATAACAAAAGTTAAATTTGTTTCCAATCATACCCGCCAATATCCCCAATGATTGAAGACAAGATGGGTTCTGTTTTTTTTTTTTTGTTAATTTATCGTTGCAGTTTGATGAATCAAATTAATGATATCCATGTCCCATTTTTTCCTTTTCTTCTTCCTCTAGATCAAATTTTCCTTGCCATTATGTTTCAGTCCCTATCAGTATCTATGATATATACTGTACAACTCAAAACTAAATATGTATTGTTTTTCCTTTTTGTATTTTTTCTTTCTTTTCGCAAAGTTGGGGTTGGCTTCATTTTACACTATTCTTTTTCTGAATTTACAATCATTCCCTGGGGGGAAAAAAAAAGAGCGAAATTATTTGTGTAAAATAGAAACCATGTAGTATTAGTAATGAGCACTGCTACGTAAACAGAAAGGGTACCCAGAATTGACCCCGAATTGGAAAAATTTGATGCCGGACTGTTGATTTTCCAATTCGGGGTCAATTCTGGGTACCCTTTCTGGGTACCCAGACTTACCCATTAGTAATTGTTGAAGTACATGACAGTAGGAAGACGAACCTGAGATGACCGACTTCTTGATACGCGAATTCGGTGATGATGTTCTCGGCAAGAAAATCAAGATTAGCTTTTTGGGGGCCAATGGGAGGGGGTCCACCCATGACTAACTGCGGCGCAACGACATCGAGTCCGTGTCCGAGTGCTGCCCACAAGAAGAATTCAGCTTCCAGAAACTCAAGGTTCACTGCAAATTGCAATAAATCCACATCTCCTTCAGCTATCGGGATTGCGTGTGGTGGATATGGTGACTCGCAAATAGGGTCCGATGAAGATATCGAGAATTTGGTGCTGATTGAGATCAATACCATTAACATAGTAATATTCAAGGACCAAGAGGAGGAGGCTTTAAGAACACCCATTGTTGTGTGTGTTTGTTTTCTTTGGAGAGAGAGAGATGGGGGGATCGATTTGGCTATGAGTTTAATGCAATTTATAGGAAATATGTTTTGGTCTCGGGTGGATATCACGTGGCTGTACCACCCACAATTCGAGCCATCTAGCCGTGTTTTAGAAGACTAAGATTGACTCTCTCTCTCTCTCTCTCTCTCTCTCTAATAACTGAACCGTCGGATTGCGCTGTAGACGGCTGAGATTGTTGCGTGGCTACCATACCCATCAATTTTCTCAATATATAGTGAGGGTAATGATATGGAAGGCTAGCTTTTTGCTTCTTGGATTTTGCGTGCTCCAATGGATGATATACAATTATGAAACTCCAAAGTGACGAAGGTAGAATTTGTGTCTAAGGAAGCGGGGGGGCATGTGGTGACTTAGTCACCACAGGCTGTGTAGTGGTGCCAAACGGCACAGTTTTGGTATTCATTCTAAGCTTTGGCAAAATGTAATTTTGTGGGGCCCACTTTCGGGTCTCACACAAACGATCCGAACGGTTAAATAATTTTAAAATAATTATTAAGGTGATCTCGGAGAAAATCAGGCCAATTGGATATTTTTACGTTACTCATTTATTCTTTGATTTTCATTCAGAATTCAGGACCCTACCAGTTTGAAAGAACCTTCAGGAAAAGTTATAAAATTGTGGGCTTGGAAAATCATTGATCTGAACCATAAGAGTCATAGGGCTCGTTGAGAAGAGTATCTAGTAAAAAAATTATCGTGTTCGGACATCGATATGTATAAAAAAACCACATATTTTTAGTGTTTTGATACCTATCGATATCCGAACAAGATAACTTTTTTATTAGATACTCTTCTCAATGAGCCATACGACTCTTATAGTTGAGATTAATGATTTTCAAAAAACTTGCAGAGGCGAGTCTCATATAATTTGTCTAAGCTTGAAATTTTATCTGATGACTAGGTCTCCAAGCCAATCCCATACTAGGTTTTTTATAATAATGAAAAAAAGTCCGCCAATGCTTTCGTGTTTGGGAAAACAACCGCGATGACTAACCATTATAAAAATGTGGCTCAGTTTGATACGCTAAATTTATTTTTTATTTTTTTTTGGAAACATAGTACGCTGATTTTCACTATTCAAATACATGCACCTGTCACGAGACGTGCTGATAGTATAGACTAGGGTTACAAACGAACTGAGCTGTTCTCAAGCAGTTCGTGGTTCGGTTCATAATTAAGGTTCATCTCGGCTTATAGTAATCGAGCAGAGTTTGAGCTCGAGTTTTAGGCTCGTTCAGTAAATAAGCTCGCTAGAGCTTGGCTCGGCTTGACTTGTACTGAACTCGAGTTTTGGACTCAATTACTAAACGAGCACAAAACTCGGCTCGGCTTGGCTCGACTTGTTTGCACACCCAATATACACAACACAGAATAAGGTTCAAAGAGGATGAAAATGCATCGGGTGATGGGTATATTTTCAAACAAAGTTTACAGTTTGTGACAAAATTTAATTATTATTATTTTTTTTCTCTTTTTTTACTTTTTTTTTAGGTGAACTAAAAGGGCAAAATATGTTTAGCGAGCAATTTTAGAGTTCAATGAACTAATAAGAACGGTTTTTACAAACAGAAAATTGGTTTAAAGACCAAGTTTGAGGCTTTAAATGGTATTTGATCCAATTTAAATTATTTGAATGCTTTCAATACATTGATAGAAATTTTTTAATGGCTCAAGGACAACATTAGACAAAAATATCCTTAATGAACCACACCACTCACGCTCACGAATTTCCTCCGGACAAAAGCAAAAGTTGTTCCATTTTTTATGTGACCTGTCACATTGCCCAACCCCTGACAACGTAACCCCAGCCCCTGACGTAAGCTTGTCCCATTTTTGATGTGACCCGTCATTATTCCCCAAGCCGCCTCCTTCTCTCTCTCTCATGTGGGACAAAATTGATTGGACAAAATTAATTTTTCTCTTTTAATTTTTGAGATGGGTTCAATTTTAGGGGTTTAGGCATTTAGGGTGCACTTTTCAATTATAGGATTTTAGTTGTTTAGACACTTTCATAAGGTACCCTAGTGTTTTAGGCACTTTCATAGGGTACCCTAGGGTTTAGGCACTTAGGGTGCACTTTCTAATTATAGGGTTTTAGTTGTTTATGCACTTTCATAGGGTACCCTAGGGTTTAGGTTTAAGGTGCAGGTGCACTTTCTAATTGTATGATTTTAGTGGTTTAGACACTTTTTTATGGTACCCTAGGGTTTTAGGCACTTTCATAGGGTACCCTAGGATTTAGGTTTAGACACTTTCATTAGGTTTGGAGGTTTAGACATTTTTATTGGCTAGTGAGGACATTTTTGGAATGTGTAGATGATTTGTCCTCCTAGCATTAACGAAAAAGTTGATGTCCTTATTGTAGTAAAGACCCATTTACTATGTCCTCCAAAAAAACGGACCCTTACAAAATATAAGAGCCTATAAATAAAATCGCATTCACGGCTGTTAGATTATATTTTTATGTCAAGTTGTAGCCGTTAGATCAAAAGATACGTAAAATATTTAGCTACTAAATCTACCCCTTCTCTCTCCTCAAATGTTTAGATAATCTATCTCCCTATTTAAAATGTTCTCATTTATTATCAAATCGGAAATTATCTCAAAATGTTTGACGATATGTGTAGATTACATTTGGATAGGATGCTAGTTTATTTATGTTAAGACTATACTATCTTCGAAAGTGCATACTGGATCTACAAAACCGCATCTGGTACTCACGGTCTGACGGTTCAACCGTGGCTCCTAAATGGTTTTGTAAGAATAGGTCGTTTCTTTGGAGTAAGCGGTTTTGATGGTGCTCTAGACCGACTTAGGTGTCGGTTCGTGGTTCAACCAGTTGAACCAGCCGGTCTGGTCCGGTTTTTAATACTCTACTTAGCTCAGCAAAGTGTCAAGAAACTCAGAGCTCGTTTATTAGGCGAACTAATTGTTCGTTAGCCAAACTAGTTTTGTGGGATTGGATAGAGTTCATACATGTAACGAAAACGTAAGATTATATTGATGAATAAAATTAGGTGAATGATAAAGAATGTAATACTCAAATATAGCTAGGGTGGGGGATGGGTGCTTGGGTAATCTGAATATGTAAATCTCTCAAACACTAGGATTAACTAGTATGGCCAAGCAGTACATCTGCCCAAATAGTTTGGCCGGGGTGTGTTCTGTTGGGTACGAGCATAGACTTGTTGAATGACGTTTGATAGGATACAAGAAAACTGTAAACGAAACAGTCTAGGAAAACTAAATCAACGGTTGAGATTCATTTCAGGAAACATGTACATGAAACAGTACAAGAAAACTAAATCAACGGTTGAGATTCACTTCATTGTAACTTCCAACTGTTCATGTAATTTTCCTAGAATGTTTCGAGTTCCGTTTTCCTGTTTCGAAACATTTCCCATGTTAAATTTCTCTATCAATTAATCAAATCAACCTTTACAATGCGTAACCCTTTTTTGTCAACAACTTTAAGAAGTCGATCAAATCAATTCCTATTAGAGTTCTCTTAAGTGTTACACCAGTGTTTTGCTAAATACGACAAGTTTAAAGAAGGAAACCGAAACACACGTACACATTCTGGTGTGTTTTAGTTTAAAAAGTTAGCTGGTTTATTTTTTCGTCTTTATTTGATTTTTTTTTTGTGCTTTAAGTTTTGTATCAAATTTTTTTGTATTACTGGCTCGTCTCGGCGAGAGGAATAAAAAAAAAAAAAAATTTATTGAATCATAATTTTTTTTGAATAAAGATTAAAATATGTAAAAAATACAGTTTTTTACACTTTTTCTATCTTATTCAAAAAATTGAGAGTTCTAGTCATAATCTTTTACCTTTTTGGATTCCTCTCGCCGAGACGAACCAATAATACTAAAAAAATCAATGCAAAACAAACAAACGAAAAAAAAATCAAATAAAGACAAAAAAATAAGTTAAGTTAGCTTTTTAATGCTACTTAATTTAATTTAATGCATCGTTTGTTAAGGAAATTAACTTGCACCAACAAAAATATTTGAAGTCGTAATGGTGCATGAATTAAAACATGTGGCCATGAGATGTGGTCAGTGGCGACTCCAAGATTTTTTATTAGTGGTATCATTAATCAAAATTTTACAAAATCATATCTATGTTGCACTTACAATGCAGTTGATTTACTTTAAACAAGTAGATAAAAGTAAGAGGGATGAAAAAAGGGTAAAAGATAATTGCAAGTTGGAAGACCATTGTAGTAATTACAACAAATATTAAATGTTTTGCTAACGTGTGCTCAATGGACACACAATAAGCACACACACAAAAAAAAATACACACTTGAATACAACTTTTACATTTTTAATACATTTTCACATATTTCTATACACATTTTAATACATTTTTTCAACCTTAACGTGTGTTTATTGGGCACACGTTAACATTTTTCATATTAAATATACTACTCCGTATATACACAAACAAATGGCGTGAAGAGAATAAGTCAACATGTAGCTTGTTTTGGTAGCCTTTAAAGTTAATATTAGGCTTTTCTCTTGGAATTGGGGGATGGTGTTGTCCCTCTAGGGACAGCATCCATGTTGTCCCCAATCTGGGTCGTCTGTGCTCGATAATGGATGGCTCGGATTTGTTTGGTAGTGGACGATTCGGATGTGTTTGGACAAGATGTGATCCGAGCCGTCCCTCGCTGATTTGGGGACAGCATGCACCCCGATCCGGCTTTCTTGTGTGCTAGTCTGCACATTTTTGTAGCCTTTAGTAGGCTTCCTACTTGCACAGTCTGCACTATGTGGGTTCATTTAACTTTTGAAGTGGTGTCATCTAAGAAGAAGATAATTCATACTCAGTTAATCCAGGAAATTTGGAGGTAAGTGACTAAGTGGGTTCAGCTGACACCAGTGGATGTACACTGTCGTCGCCCCTGGATGGGGTGCCTTGGTGGGTCAACCCAGTCCACTAAAAAGTTCTAACGACTCTTCAAAGGCTTGCCGACAAATCTTGTTTGGGTGTGTCACTCTTCAAGGTAAACTTCTAATCAATCTTCAAAGGTATTCTTTCTATGGGATCAACTTCTCCATTCTTGTAAACTTTTATACGTACCATAATCCCTCGATTTAGGCTGGAAAAAAGCTGCAATCTCTTTAGCATAATTATAAATTAATACTTCTAATGGTAAAGGGTATATCACAAACTACATTGTCAAAAACTTGTTATGTTACGAGTTTGATTTCCAAATATGCCATAAAAGGAACAAAAAAAAAATGATATTTTTGGGACATCGATCCCTGATGCTACGATCCTTTAACTGCAACGCGATTTAAAGACCTAGGGGCTAGGGCACTATCATGATTCATACCTAAGTCACATAATTCGAGGACGCATAGGGGAACAAAAATGTGAGCCGGGAAACATATTTGAATCACATCATAAATTAACTACTAAGGGCATCCTTATCTGACACAAAAAAAAACATTAAATTTAACCTCAAAAACACCTTTTATAATTTAGCAAGTCATTTTTCAAAAAATTCACAAAATCAGACTCTCTATTCAAATTTTATTAAGTCACTTTATCAAAAACTCACAGAATCAAACTCTCTATTCAAACTTTTACTCTTCTCTCCCTCCTCCTCTTTTGGTGAGTGAATAATAGGTCACCAAATTTGTTAAGTTACTATAGCAAAGTTAAGAAATCTTTAAATTAGTGAGTTCTTTGGGTGAGGCTGATTTTTAAGGTTTTGGAAGAGTTTTAAAGTTAAAGTAGAGAGATTGATATTGATGCTCTAAAATCTGCAAAAGCGAGAATTGAGAGGAGGAGCACAAAGCATTTTGAAGGATTTGATGACTATTCCCAAAACTTTCAGTTTAATGAATTTTTTTTGCTTATTTTTTTAGTTTACGTAATTTTTTATTTAGCTTTTCTTTGTTTTTTGGGGATTAATCATTTGTATTAATTGGCAACAGAAACCAGAAAAGTATGAAAATGTGAGCTGAAATTGAAAAATAGTTCATATAAGACAATACTTTAGACCAAAAATAAAATTTTAAAAAAAAAACAATTCGACATTTGTTCGGCTTTAGTAAATTTTTTTTTCTTCCTTTTGGTCGGAATTTTTTTACTTTTAGACTTCTCTCATCGAGATAGATGATTAATCCAAAATATACAAGTCGAATCCAAAAAATATTCAAAAAAGACGAACATAACACGAAAATAAAAAAGATAAACACTGTGTTCACTTCACATTTCCAAAAAAATTTCTAAAATGATTCTTTCCTCATTCTCATCTCTCCAATCATTAATCACATTTCTCTCTACCCATACCCCTCTCTACAATCATTATTCTTATCTCTCTCTATATCTCTTTAATTATTACACTTCTCTCTAATTATTACTTTTTCTAAAAATCCATCCGAACACTATCTTAAAAATATTTTTCTCAAAACTCTCAACCAAACAAAGCGTATAGACTGATCGATCAAGTGGAAATTAATTTCTATAAGTTAGATGTTGAACACGGATGAAAGTTCGGGGAGGCCAGGTACAGTACAGGAAAAGAAAACATGAAATAAAACATAAAAATGCATGAATGTATCAGGTGAATCTCACCCGTCGGATGCATTATGCATTTTTATGTCCCATTTCATGTTTTCTTTTCCAGTTTCCAACACTTTCCCAAGTTCGGGAGGCAACTTTGGGCATGCAAGTGGGTTAGGATCTTGTATCAATGGGAATAGACCAATGGTCTGAAAATCATCCTGTGGACGCAATTTGAGCAATATTGAAAATTGTAATATATCCGTCCGTGTCTGTTGGTTCATTTTCCATATTCGTCTCATGTTTTAAATTGTCTATATTTTTCCATTTATAGTGGGTTTCACGTTTTTGAAAATATCGTATTATAAAACTAATTAAGATCTATCAAATTAATAAGATCCATATTGCATATCTTTAGATATTCGTATTGAAAGATATGTACAATTAAAATGTGTAATAGTGTAAGTGGACCAACCAAACACCGGATGGAGAAAATATCTAGCTTGGAGATTGCGGTCAATTTGATTTTTAGAGAGAGCCACCTCAGCCACTAATGTTCACTCGCTTTGGTTTATTCACCTTATAATAATAATAATAATAATAATAAAAAATAATAATAATAAAAAGAGTCCTTCAAACTTCACCTCACAAATCACCTCGCATTCAAACTTAATTTTACTATTTTAATAGAAATTTAACATTTAATGGTAAATCGCGCATTGCTTAGGGATAAAAATTAGTAGGAGTAAATATTTAAGTATAAATTTCCTTTTGTGGTCCCATACATACGGGTTCCGTGCTTGTGTAGATATATATCAACCAGAATTTCCTTATAGCACAAGGACAATAATGAGAAACCACATTGGCACACAACAATTAATATTTGCTTTTTTAACTTGGTTTTATAGATCTAATCAATACTACTAGTACTAGTATTCTATGTTACGTTATCCGAGTCGATAGATGCTGACATTTTTGGGCACAAAGCAAACCTAAAAAAGTAGGGGGCCATTTATGCATCTTCACTGTAGTATTTATAAGAATGCCTTTGGATCGAGGGGTAAGATCTCGTGTGCCATCTTCGCGACGAGGTGACATCGCCGATATCCTTTACTTGACAATCAGCACTCAACCACCACCTCCGGACCGAACACCGCGCACAATGGTCTGCAGGAACTGCTGTTGGTCGGGCAGAACTCGGGGACGACTAGATCATACTACTGATGCTCCAGACCTGGAGGTACGATGCACGGCCGAGCCATGCGTCATGAGGAGACCCATGTCACGTGTGTTGGGGTGCAGACAACCTTCAGCAGTATCAGGGGTACGGGGGCGGGAGCCCCTAGGGACACAAGTGTCCCGCAGTCCGGAGTGCGACTTTAGGAGTATTCCGGACTGATTGCGAAAACGATATTTGAGGGACCTCGGTGTGTAATTTAGGTCATAGGCCCGACCTAGTTATTTCGCTGTTAGTGTGTAATTAGGGTTATCAATTTTCAGAGAAAAACAAAGAGAGAGACGAGAGAAAACGCATATCTCAGAGAGATTGCGAGAAGACTTGTACTTTTGATTTCGATTTCATAGTGGACTGATGTGGCTCCCATGGTTTTTCCTCGCGTTGAGATTTTCCACGTATATCTGTGTCTCGTTTCTTTTCCGTTTTTTCATTACGCACGATTACTTGATTTTCTGTTCTGTGATTTTTTTTTTCCAAGATCCTTAGGGGTGTTGTGGGGTTGCGAAAATCCTAACAACGTGTCCACCCCGTACTATATCTGAATGTTATACTATAGTTGATCGATACGGCCCAACCACGCGCTGAGCGGAGATTGGTGCTTCTGCGTCGAGACGAATATCCTTGTCCCTTCGTTCCTGCTCATTCTCTGCTCCTGGGCTGTGATCCGAATGCGAGGCCTGGCCCGGCTGAGATGATGCGAGTCAGGCAGTTAATGTAAAACATTATGGAATATGGGCTGCGGATAATGGTTGGGCCCGTTCAGGCTTATTTATGTGGATTGGGCTAAAATGTATTGGGTTTAATTATTCCGGCCTACTACAACTAATTATGTTTTTGGAGTGGGTAAAACTTGACCACCCCAGTAAAGGGCATAGCACGTGCCTTTATCACTCACCACGAGAGAGTAAGTAGCTCGGCCTCACATAGGGAAGCCCTAGCCCTGTGCCGAGCTGTACTGGCCATGAATAAGGTCAGTATGGTAAAATAAATTAAACGCACCAGGATGTACTAGCTCGGTATAAGTCACAAGGGGATACCCCTAAACCTGCCGAACTAGGTAGGCTACGAATATAGTTAGAACGACATTCTGGAATACATAGACTCAGCTCGACGTGAGTAGTTGAGTTATGTATGTGTCATGCCGAGCTATGTGGAAAGCACGGCACCGCCACGAATAAAGCGGTGAGACATTTCAGAACACTCTTTGGCGGTTCCTTATGAGATAGAGAGCAATCCCGTAGAATAAGAGATTAATATGAGAAGTCCTAATGTGATTAGAAGTATACCCCGTATACGAAAGAGTCTTGTATGGAAAGAAAGACTACTGCTAGACGAGATCTAGCGGGATATGAGAGCTGTCTCTTAATAGGAAAGTTCTATTACGAGAAGGATTCTTAAAGCAAGTAGGAAATCAGGGCATGGGATGCCTAAATCAACAAGCTATCTTCACCTATAAATACAGTACTATGCCCATGAAGAAAGGTACGCGGTGAAACCCCTTTTCATATGCATTGAGATTTGAGAATTCCAGAACGAGATACTAACTTAGGCATCAGAGGGCCTTTGCCGACGAGAGGCAAATGTGTTCTACCCTTTTTCTGTCTTGCAGATTGTAGGGTTGAATCAAGGAAGCACGTGATCTAGGTTTACGTGGATTTAATCCCCGTACAGTTTTAATAATCATTCTTCTGTTACCTAACCCATTCAATGGTTGAGAGTAACTTTGAAAATTTTCTTTTCTCAGAAGGAAGCTAACTGTAACGAAAATAGCCAAGAGGATTATATAAACAACCTATGCACTTGAATTGAAAGCACAAATAGGTTTCAATTAAGGGTTAATGACCTGGACACCCCCTGTAAGTATATGTTTTCCACCAAACACCCCCCGATTTCTCGCAAGTACCCTTAAAACCATGTTTTAACACAACTTGAATGAGTTGGATCATCAAAACATGACCCGGAACTTTGAGATTCGAGACGGAAAGGTGACGGAAGGGGTCTTGGGGTAAAGTTTGGAAGATAGAGGGGGTGTCGTCGTAGGTTTTTTTTCTTGCAGGGGGTGTTTGGTGGAAAACGTATACTTACAGGGGGTGTCCAGGTTATTAACCCTTTGATTAATTCACTTTTCAATTGGTTTAGCTGGTGTATTTCTTTTGGTGATATTGCTTTTAACGTTTTTTTAATTCTGAAAGCAAATGAACGTCTATTGCAGAAAAGCCGTGGGGCCTTTGATTGAGAGATAAGTGAAGCTTTTTCTTTGTATCTTGGTGGGTGAACCATGCCAACCAAAGCAATGATCTGTAACTAACACTCGACAAATTTGGTCTTTGAATTCACAGGAGATTCATTGAAATTCATTATTAAAAGGTATCCAGTTAAGACTTAAAAATGAGGAAACACACAAATCTCAAACACACAAAGCCTAAGTTACAATGATATTTAATCAACTCAATAATCAACTAATAATGTTTCAATTTTCAAACAAATCCCTGTTCATTTTTTGAATTTTCCTTGCAACATTTGTTTCCCATATTTGGATTTTATTTTATTTTCTCTCAGAAAAACGACACTTTATCCATCTACACTTCAGGGGTGTTTGGCCGACCCATTTTCTCCTTTTCAACTTCTACTTTTCTAATTATGAGTGTTTGGGAGACAAAACTCCGAACGCATTCTCTCAAAACTCATTCTCAAAATTTCACATTAATGAGGCTCCCAAACACCCCCGAACTTATCATAAATTTGTGCAATGGATTGATTTCCTATGGAAAAGAAATAGTAATTGGCTACAAACTCAATGTAGATGGATGTGGTGTGGCACATCTAAGTCAGAAGAAGCATGCGCGCAGGAGGGTAAATGCTAAAGAAGAAATAAATAGGAATTCAAATAATTAACGGAAATGCTAAAGGGCGCACCCATGCACCGGGTAAAACCAATTTCGGTACGCGCTTTTAGTAATCGACTAGTACCAGGATCTTGACACATTGGAGGAAAACACCATTATATGGGTGTTACTTTTTGAGAATTACACTTTAACACATGTATTTTATTTTGCATTTCTTATTTACCCCATTTCTTTTTTGCCCCATTATTTTTCCCAAGCCTAATCAGATGGAAAAACCAACTTTTTTTTTGGGTCAAAAAAAAAAAAAAAAACCACAAATTGTGCTAAAAGGAAGCAACTTTCCCCACCTGTAAGAACAAAAAGGAAGCAATTTGTGCTAAAACCACAAATTCTTTTACTCCCTCAGTCCCATTTATTGGTCCCTCATTGGGAAGAACTCAACCTTTTAAGGAAACATAATTACGTATTACATTGTATTTGAGGTAACTTTCCAATTTTTTGGAAACTTTTCAAAGTGGACAATTTTTATAAGCCATCCCAAAATGAAATACTTGGATCATCTTTGCAGGACGGAGGGAGTAGAATGGAACACTAACCCTTCGCATATAAATGGCTGCATTTAATAATATTTCTAATCGTTAGCCTCTTGACATAAAAAAATATTTGATGTCTTTAGGGCATCATCACACAGTGTCCTAAGTCCCTCCAATATATACTGCATTTTGGCCTCTTGAATAAGTGCACAAATCACGCATTAACGTGTGATGATAGTTAAACTGTAGCACCGCACGACGTTGCATAAAATGTACTTCCTTTGTCCCAATTTGATAGTCTACTACGAAACTACGTGCAATTTTCAAACTAAAAAATAATGTATTTATCAAAATAATTTTTGAATTTTTTTACACCGTACTAAAGTTCTCAATGAGATCTATCAAACAAGATCCATATTGATAAAAAAAAAAATTATTTTTATAAGTACATTATTTTTTAATTTGAAAATTGCATTTAGTTTCACAGTGGACTAGAACACAAAGGATTCATATATTCGAATGTGAGACAGAACGTTCGGTTAACATTTTGGGCAAGTTTTGGTCCTGTTTTGGTTTTGCTTACATCATCATTTCCCTCATTTCTTTCTCTATCTCTCTACACTTATTACACCTGCTTACATCTTCAAAACAAAACAAAACATGTTAACCGAACAAGGCCGTTTTTTTAATATAGAAAAATTAAATTTTTTTGTTTATCCCATTTCTTCTTCTTCCTCTTCTCACTGTGAAAAATAAAGCCCCCTCCAACCTAATTTTTTTGGGAGTCTTATTGCCACAATCATTTTTTATTTTTACTGTATTTGACTAATTTTTTTACGTTACATTGTTCAGATTAACGAGAGCAATCAGAAAGCATAAAGAAAAATTCCCAACATTGAAAAAAGATCATATTTTTAAATTTTTTGTCTTCTTGTATAAACATTTTTTTTTAATGTTATTCAATATTTTAACAATTTTCTGGATTCCCTCGTGGATGCGAATAGTATGACATTAAATTTATACTTAAATCTAATACTCCCTCTGTTCCAAAATAAGTGTCCACTATGAAAAGTCGTGTTATTTTTCAAATAAAAAAAAATGAAGCACTACGTGTATCATTTTTCGAATTTTTTCGCACCGAATTAAAATACTCATCGATTACTTTAATTCAGTGCAAAAAAATTTGAAAAATTATATACGGAAGTACTGCTGTGATTACCCGATTTTTGTCATTTCAATATGAATTTCTATTCTTATAAATTTTCCTCCAAAATTCCGATGCCGCGGTTAATCTTAGAATAATTTTTCCATTGAACGGTGAATTTTTGGTATTTTTCTAGAAACAAAGCTTGGACGGTGTAACCAGTCTGGAATTGGTTTATATAACGTCGGTGGGATATTTGGCGCCTAATGACATGATATAGCCGGGTATCCTATGGACTTGATATCATTTTCCAAACGGTGGGGTCGCTCCCCCAAACAGTTGTCGGTGTCCGCCCATAAAAGATGTTAGAGGTTTGACATTTTGCTGAATAACTGCATTAATGATTAAATTACGGTTTGGCAGTTTTGAGCCTGAATAACTGCATTATTGACTAAATTACAAATTGCAATTTCAAGATTGAAAACTTGTTTTTAAAGTTAATTTTTGTTAAACTATTCCCATGTTAATTATGGAACCTTTGTATATCGTAACACTCACTGGAATGATTTTGTGTTTGTGAAATTCCAGGAAACAGGGGTAAAAGAAGGCTCTATGAATCCCGTGTCGTTAATGATTGATGGTTCTTGTTGCTGCCAATTTATATAAATTAGATATATTTGTCAATAAAATTGTGGTGCTCCTAAATTATAACTCTATTTGTATCGGTTGTGCCATTAGTTGTGAACTACAGAGTTGTAATATAATACGGATTAGTAAATAGTATTCGATCTTGTTGCACGTTAGTTCAGCTCTGAATGTATTATGTTAAATTTAATGTTTCGACTCTCTATTTTAACGAATTTGATTATTTTAGAAAAGTTGAACAAATGTGTTTTTTTTTATAGAGGCATGGGGTGATTTAGAATCACTGGTCGGTCACGATTTTCTAACCTTCTAGATTGGGTAGTGACAACTTCATTTTTTTATTTGAAAAATGGCGAGAGAGAGAGAGTGTGAGACACTTATTTTGGAACAGATGGAGTGAAAACTAGGACGCATGGCGTAGACCGTGTGTAACATGTGTTGTGTTCTTTATAGTTTTTAATTCTTCTCGTCAATCTAAGTGATCTAGTAAAAATTATAGTCAAATCTAGTAAAAAAAATGAGAGAAAACAAGGGAAAAATGGTGGAAAAAAGACTCCAAAAAAATAAGGTCTGAGGCTTTGTTATTCAAAGTGAGAAGAGGAAGAAGAAGAAATGGGATAAATAAGAAATGTAAAAATAAAACGTATGCAGTTAAAGGTGTAATTCCAAAAAAGTACTCCATATGATTAGTTTGGGCTTGGGAAGAAGAAATAGGATAAATAAGAAATGCAAAATAAAATATGTGTTAAGCCCAATATGTCAGGATCCTGGTATTACTTGGGGATGTTTGAGGGCCTACTTTTCAGTATTTTATTTTCAACTTTTTAGCTTTTTGGTTTTTTGGATTATGGTTAGAATGTGTTTTGAATTTAGAAAGGAATGTTTGAGAGAAATGTGTAGAATGCATTTTGCAAGTGGAGAATGTGAAAAGTAACTCAACACCCACTACAACAAAAGTCAGTTTCTATAGCCTGCTAAAAATGCTATGGTAGCCGCCATTATAAAAAGTGTCAGACTTTTTATAGCGTTTCTTGCCTACTACTCCTTCCGTCCCAATTTCTTGGTCCTTCTTTCCATTTTGGGATGTCCCAAAATATTTGTCCCACTTCTAAAAACACCCATCAAAACTGGGTCACTTTCCAATTTTACCCTTAAAAAGTATTTTTCCCATCTTAATTGGCTAGTCTATTATATTTTATTTTATAATGGTTTTTATGATTTTGAAAATTTTGTAGAATAAAACTAATTGATATCTATCAAACAAGATCCATATTGAATATGTTTTGACTTTCATATAATAAATTAGCCTCACAAATTTGGTCACAGTAATATTGACTGGATTTAGAGGCAAAATAGAAAAGTCAATACAAAGTTTTCACACCCCTTAAAAACCCACTTCCCCAAAAGGGGCCAAGAAATTGGGACGGAGGGAGTATGTATTTGGTACCTCTTTTTAACTGCTATTCTCTAAAATGAAAAACAGAGAACCCATTCTCTGAGAATGTGTTTTGGCCTTTTGGGGGGTGTAGACACCCCGATTTTGAACCCGGGATGCGCACGAGCATTCCCGATGATGAAACGGACCAATCACGACTACCCGAAACTGGTGAAAATGGCTTGAACTTGATCAAAATCAACCAAACATCGCCAAACAGTCCAAAATCACCCAAAAATAACCAAACCAAGCAAAACCATCAACCTGCCACCAGTAACCTTGAGCGCTCAAGCCCTGGACCTTGAGCGCTCAAACCCAAAAATTCCACCTTGAGCGCTCAAGCCCATGGCTTTGAGCGCTCAACTCTGATCCCAGTCAGAAATCTGCAGAGTATCTCATCATGAGATTTCATGCAGGGAGGAGCGTCTAACCACCTGTATACGTCTTGTACACGTATAATACGTCCTACATTGCCCTAATCTACTCCTAACCCATTTTGAATACAAACCCACTTCATCTCTCTCCTTTCTTCCCTCCCACTCACTCCCTATAAAAAACCACCCACTGCCCATGGTTTCCAGGTTACCAATTCACACACTCCAGCCCTCTTACCACCTCTCCAACCGTTCACCACATTCTCTCTCTACAAAACCACTCACTCATCATCTAAACCACTTACAAAAACCATCCTTCAAGCTCCAAATTCGATCTTTGATCATCAATCAGTCACATACACTGTCTCACTCATCTAGAATACCAACCAAAACGTCCAGAATCTACCACTACAAAGCCAAAAATCAAGCTCAAGCTACAATCATTTTCAAAAAGGTAGTTAAACATGTGAAAACCTCACTGTTTTGGTCTTTTTGAGGAAGACCAATAGGTCCAAGCAGGCTTTCTGTACTTGCATTGGGCTTACATGGTCTAAAATAACCGAACAAAACACTTTTTAATTTTACAAGCTAATAGGGGTTGAGCGCTCAAGCCTCAGGCATTGAGCGCTCAAGCCCATTTCTGAACAGTCTCTGTTCTGCTAACTTTTGTGCTTTCTCTTGGTTTTGATCGTCATTAAATAGTTAATCATGTTCATGTCACTCTTAAAACAGCTTATTTCTACCTCAAGATCACATGCATGAGTGTAAGTTAGCTATTTTATGATGATCAAACATCAAAATCTTTGCAAATCTCATAGTTAAGAGCAAAACAGTGACTGTTCAACTTCAAACATCTTTAATCTGTATATTTATGGTCCTGAGAATCACCCAAAATCTATTTTCAAGTCAGAAACCAGAAAGCCACATTATGGCTTGAGTGCTCAAGGTCATGCCTTTGAGCGCTCAAGCTGTTCTAAGGCCATTTGCCGATTGCTGGTTGTTTCGATGACGGATCATGTTTAAACTTCTTTCTGGTGTGTGTGAGTCGTTTTTACTCATGTTTATGATCTGAATCTCTCTCTCACATCCTATTTCAAGCATTTCCCTTATTAATTTGTGGTGATCCTCCTCTTTTCATCATTCTTTAAGAGATCAAGCCACCTGTTTTCACTTGATTCTCCATGAAAAATGTTTTATTAATGTTTGATCTTGTAAATAATGAGAAAAGAAGCTGTAAAAAGGGTCAAACTCACAGAAATCAGAAACTGGTTTGAGCGCTCAATCTACAAGCCTTGAGCGCTCAAACTGGTTTGGAAGCTTGAGCGCTCAAGCCATCACCCTTGAGCGCTCAATCCCTATTCTGGGATCCAGATTGTGAATCAGTATCTTATGTTCTATAATCTCTTGTGACGAAGAACAGTTTCGGTTGTTATTTACTTCTGTAAATATTTGTAGTGATTTCCTTTATTGTTGTCAGTATCACCCATGTAGATCACGTGCACGAGCATCCACCGTAGATTCGTATCTTTTGCGTATATATTGTTGTTATGTGATTCCTGTCCCTGATTCCTGTCTACGTGGATAAATTGAATTTCAAATATTTTCAAAATCCCACAAAATGTTGAGTAGAGACCGGTTCACGGACCGGGCGAGAGGGGTGCCGTAAAACCCTTCCCCTCTCGTAACCAAACCCCCGAATCCGAGAAATCTTTGGTTCCGCCATGACCAGTAAAATCTTTTTCAATGGGCAAATGAGTCATTTTTAATTGGTTTCTCGGGTTCGGACCTCAAATCCGGGTGGCGACTCTAACAATCGCAATCTTTTCAAACGCAAAACCGAACCATATCCGCGGGCCATCCACAGGGGGACAACGCCCAAACACCCAAATGGTGATAAGTAGAATTGGAAAATGCAAAAATGGGCGGCTAAACAACCTCTTAATAGTAAAAGTGCGTAAGGGAATTGATTTTACCAGGCACATGGGTGCGCCCTCTAGACCTGGGGAGGTGCTGCATTGCGTTCAGTGCACTTATAGTACTCGATGAGCTCTACGCGGTGAACGTCTTCATTCTTCGAAAAAATACCGGCGCGGCCACGCTGTGAGTTTGCACAACACCTCCGCCCTTTAGCATTTCCGAATAATTAAATACTATAATGTTCAGTGGCGGAGCTAGGATTTCCAATCCGGGGGGGCCATTAGCCATAGGCATTTGATAGCTCTGCCGATGCCTTTGACGAGGCCAGAATTGCACAGTACTCATGGGTGGCATTATGGAGAGAGAACTAACATTCGTCCTCGATCCTTAAAAAGATCAATTTTTTTGGGTACAATGTAATAGATTTTTTTTTTTTGTATACCCGTAAATTCAAAAGTTTGGGTGACACTTATTCGCCCTCTCTATGTTAGCACCGTCACAAAATAAAATTGACCATTAGCTCCATCAGTTGCCGCCACTTTCTACTTTTTTCTTTGGCAAACACCACAAAAAATAAATAAATTGACAAGTTTCATGTATGCCGGAGCCAAAGAGAAATCTCTCTTTCACTATTCATATAAAAAGATGAGTAATCCGTAATTTATTCATACAAATATTTAACTCGACATGTTTGTGATTTCATTTTCATTGTACATTAATTCTCACCATAGTCTGTAAAGAAACATGCAATAAAAATGCTAAACTTTGAGAAAAAATTTAATGTTTAAAGGTATCACGTTTCTCTCCATTTAGTAAAAAAAATTTGCAAACCTTTATAGAGAGAGAGAGAGAGAGAGAGAGAGAGAGAGAGAGAATTCATTCTAGTTGGCAATAAAAAAACAGAAGCTGCTCCATGGGAGATTCGATGACAGAATAGGATGCATAGAGTGGGACGTTCCATCCGCTGTGCGGAAGACCACTATTGCTTTAAACTTTCCCTACTTTAAAATGTATAATTGATCTGCAGCAATATATATATATATATATATATATATATATACAAGAAGTTTCCTATGAGGGCTCCCTCACAAAAAAAAGTGCGGGAAAACAGTTGTTAGCCGTTGGATCGCATGAAGGGCATAGGATCCAACGGCCCACAACTGTTTTCCCGCACTTTTTTTGTGAGGGAGCCCTCATAGGATATGTTCTGATATATATATATAAAATCCAACGGCCCACAATTGTTTTCCCACACTTTTTTTGTGAGAAGTTTCCTATGAGGGCTCCCTCACAAAAAAAAGTGCGGGAAAACAGTTGTGGGTTGTTGGATCCTATGCCATTCACGCGATCCAACGGCTAATAACTGTTTTCCCGCACTTTTTTTTGTGAGGGAGCCCGCATAGGAAACTTCTTGTATATATATATAGGAACCCCTTCACATCCAAACCCCTTTTTACGGACCTAACGTCCGGACCTCCACCTTCCCAATATTTTTTTGAAAATCCGAACCGTTAGATGTGTTTAAAACGTGTTTTTAAGGTCCAACGCGAAGATTTGGCAAAAAAAAATAACCGGAAGGGCTTGATCGGGGCAGTTTTTCACAAAAACGCTATAAAAACTGTTTTATGAAAAACTGCCCCGATCAAGCCCTTCCGGGTATTTTTTTTTGCCAAATCTTCGCGTTGGACCTTAAAATCACGTTTTAAACACATCTAACGGTTCGGATTTTCAAAAAAATATTGGGAAGGTGGAGGTCCGGACGTTATAAAATCCGGGAGTTTGGATTGGAAGTTTTTTGTATATATATATATATATATATAAATATTTTTTTTTACTAAGTGCGGGGAGGCCAAGGCCCACCCCAACCCCACTGTAGATCCGCCCCTGATAATGTTCCCCCCACACCAAAATAATACTTCCATTTATCTTTCCTTACTTGTTTCACTAATTTTTCTCAAATTGATGCTCTAATTTAATACAACCTATGGAAAAAGAGAGCAGTTGGGTTGATCACTTTAGCTTGACAATTAAGTCAAAAGTTTAGTCAAAATCAGTACCATAGAAAATTAATATTACTCCTGCATTCCTATCATCATGCACCATTTCTTTTTCTTTTTACATCAAAAAATACATTTATAACACATGGTGGGGTCAGAAGAGTGTTACTCCATTTAATTAATCCCTTTCAGTGATTCCTTTTAGATAATTCCAGCCCATTAGATGCACCTAATGGCTAATAAAATATATTTCTTCAAGCATGACACGTATCTGATTGAAAATATAGATACACCTAATGGCTAATAAAATTTTCCAGGGTTTTCTTGACCACAAGCGCGCCTTCCATTAATGTCAGAAAAATTATTCAGTGCTCCTGCAGCAATATTTCAAGAGCATACTCCATTACAAATTGAGGGGATCTTACAACCAATATGTTGAAGAAACAGCCCTCTCATTTTATTCATTTTTCCCATTGGTTTACCGATTAATATTGGCAAATTTTTTTGGGTAAGTTAAAATTTTATAACAAACCACAAAGCAACCATCTATCCCAGGGCCAAACCTTAAGAGTTACAAAAGACTAACAAGATAGCCTAATCCTATCTCTACTGAGCACAAATGAAGGTATATTCCAATTATTACATTGGGCCAGATTTTCACTACTATTGGGACTCTTATCCCAGGAACAAACTCGACTTCGAACACCAGCAACAATTGCAGTCAATAAATCCCCAACAGTGCTAGCTTGCTGTCGAAAAATTCTTGCATTTCTTTCCAACCAAATATGATAAACTTGCTTGCTGTCGATTAATATTGGCAATTGGTATTAGCACTCTCATTTTTTTATTGGCACTCCTTTTTTTTTGTCTTTATTAGATAAACTTACTCTTGCATTTAATATGTAAAGAGAAAAGAGGAGTGCCAATAGAGAAAAGAGGAGTGCCAATATCAATTCCCATTAATTCCGTTTTGTTATAAAAATAAAAAAAGAGTACTTAAGCTCTGTAAATCTTTCCCCATGTGTGATTGGCGATTGACTTGTATTTTACTAGATCTGGGATACACTTGCCATGCCGTGCTCATTGCAACTACCATCACGTATTTTATAGAGATGAAACTAGAAGTTAATGTGCACAATAAAATGGGATCATCCCCTCTCCGCATCTCGTCTCTCCATACCTTATTGAACTCTCATTTTGTAGGTCCATTCCGGGTCCACAATCATGATCCAAGCCGTTCATGCCGAAGAACAAGAAAGTAGAAAATGTTCGTTAAAAAACTACTTTCATCGGATATAGATAAGTACATGAATAAACTGCATTTGTAGTGTAAGCTGTAAGATTTAAGTGTAGAATATATTTGTCATTCATTTCACATTACGACATGCAACATGTTCATGTGTCTATTTTTTTCTTTTTTTGGTAGGCGTTCATGTGTCTATTGATCTTCAATCAAACTAATTTTCGCAATCATATACTTATGTACATGTTCTATAGAATGAACAGTTTGAATCATTCATGGTTGTGGGCCCATAATGAATCCACAATATAGGAAGGATAGGGAGAGGTGGGTTATGGTGAGAAGATCATGCCTAGTAAAACAAAAATATTAGGGACCAGGAAAAGTTTCTCCGAAATAGTCCAGGAAAGAGAAATCAATGGTCGAAATTTAGAGAAACTTTTCATGTCCCCTACTACTCCCAGTAAAATGTTAGATCAAGAATGTTAGTAATATAGCATATGACGTCTCACTCTATAATTCCCATTACAACTCGAATTGACAATCGATTAAATACAGGATTTTTTTCGCACTTTTGTGATAATTTGGGTGTGCATTGGATGAATGAAGCCTGCAGGCAAAACCTTGAAGGAAATGGATTAATGCCAGGCCTTTCAGCTTCTTGGGCCAAAATACAAGCAACTTTGAGCACCTAAGGAATTGCATCAAGTGCAATTGATGGATGTATGTTGATTTAGCAGTCATATGTAGCCCCAAAAGAAATACGTAGGAAACATGAGCCTGGTTCAACCAACCCAACTTTTTTTTTTTTTTTTTTTTTTTTTTTGGTGCAACGGAAATAAGATAGAAACTAAGCAAGAAGGTTGATCTGCATCAGAAGTGCAGTACAGATACACATACTACGAGACTGCAAGAAAATAGAGCTAGCTCTAAACATAGGAAAATTAATCCATAAACTGATGGAGATTCAAGGAATCTCTTATCAAAAACTTCCTAATGGCCAAAGGAGGATTCCCGGACACCACCAGGTTTTCATCTTGTTCAGCTCCCATTCTAGCAAGAAAATCAGCACACTGGTTTGCATTCCGATATATGTGGGTGAGGGTGCTACCCGTTCGGCTTAGGAGATATTTCCCATCATTTAGAAGATTACTTTGAGGGTGATTTGTCGGAGTTCCCTCATTGAAAAGAAGTACTGCAATTTGAGAATCTGATTCAATCTGTACATTTGAGAGTCCTTCCTCCAATATGATGGTTAACCCCCTGTAGATGCTCCATATTTCTTGTCTCTAAACTTGAACTCGCTACCATCTTCCCATAGTACCCAATCTTCCATTCACCTTGTTCATTTCTGAAAAGACCTCCGAAACCCGCCTTCCTTGTGCTTTCATACCAGCTCCCGTCAGTGTTAAGCTTCAAATTACCTGTCACAGGTGGAAACCATAACGTCAGACGATTCATGGGAGGGCCAGCAATGGGAATAGATTTGAATGCTTCTACAATTTCAGATGTATAGGACCAGATAGCCTTGAAACTCATATCAGGAGCCATATCAATGTTGTCAAAGCATTTACGGTTACGGTCTTTCCAAATTTGCCACACAGTGGTGCAAAAGAGGATGTTCCAAGGAATATCTGATCCTACGGACAGCATATTCTTTTTTTTCAAGTTGCTAGTCATCCAATCTGAAATAGAGGAGGCAGTTCTATTTCTCATTGCTCGGCCCAAGGGGATTTTATCCCAAAGCTCACCCACTTTAGGGCAATCCCTGAACAAGTGGATGAGTGTTTCCTGGAAAGTATTGCATCTGGGACACAAATCAGAGGTGTTGATTCCTCTATGAGCACGAAACAAATTGGTGGGAAGTTTATTATGGAAAATGAGCCATAGAAAAGCCTTAAGTTTTTGGGGGATGTTCAATTTCCATAACCACCTCCACCCTTTTGTATCGCTGCTGTCCCTGTTGATAAAATCATAGGCCGTAGATGCAGAACAAATCCCATTAGCTGATTCCACCCACGAGGGATGGTCGATGTCCTGCGAATAGATAGGGAGAGCAATAGCAAGAATATCATCCCGGGTTACATCGTCGACAATGTTGTCAATAGCATCCAGATTCCATTGGCCATTCTCAATAATCGCCGCCACTTTGCTATTCTCATTGGTATGTGGTCCAGGATGTCTCTTAGCAAGAGGTCCATTTCCACACCACCAATCATTCCAGAGATCGACCGAAAGCCCATTACTAATAATCCATTTAGTGCCATCTTTAATAACATCTCTGGTATGAATAATGCTCCGCCAAATATGAGAGGCCGATTTGTTAGTAGGCCAAGATTGGAAGGTGTGATTATTAAGATATTTATCACGGAGAATGTTAGCCCAAAGGCTATTATCATGGCTCACAATCTTCCACCCAAGCTTAGTAAGTAAAGCCGTATTTTGAATTTGGGCCTTTCTCAAACCTAAGCCGCCCACATCCTTATCCTTGCACACAGTATGCCAGTTAACGAGGTGCATTTTTCTCTTATCAGGGGTATCTCCCCATAGGAAGTCTCTGTTGATACGGTCGAGCTTGTCACACACATTAACAGGCAATTTCATCGTTTGCATAGTATAACTGGGGATAGTAGCAGAGGAAGCTTGGATTAGGGTAGCTCTCCCAGCCAACATAAGGGTATTAGCCTTCCATCCCGCTAGTTTGTTTTGAACTCTCTCAATGATATGCTTGAAGTGGTCTTTGTTAGCCCTACTATGGAGGATAGGCACTCCAAGGTATTTACCGAGGTCATTAGTAAGGGCTATACCACAGAGGTTGCTTAGCCGACGAGCTTTATTACGGGGTATGTTAGGGGAGATAAACATCTTTGATTTATTAAGACTAACAGTTTGACCAGATAAGGCACAAAACTCATTAATAACTTCAAGGATAGCTTTACAAGTAGCAAGGTTAGCTTGACCGAATAGGACAAGATCATCCGCGAAGAATAAATGGGTAATGGCATCAGTATTCCTCGAAATATTAATACCCTTCCAATCACCCGTTATGCATTTACGATTGATGAGAATAGATAGCCTTTCCATACATAACACAAATAAATAGGGTGATAGGGGATCCCCTTGTCTAAGCCCACGCCCCGGGTTAAATTCATCAAGCTTTTCACCATTCCATAAGATTGAGGTGGTAACATTGGAGACACAATTCATGATAAGGGCAGTCCAGGAGGGGTTTAAGTTGAAATAGATAAGGGTGTCCATAAGGAATTTCCAGGAGATCTTATCATAGGCTTTTTCCAAATCTATTTTCAACAACATACCTCCTTTTTTCCCTTTTTTAGTGCGAAGAGTGTGCACAACTTCTTGTGTAACAATAATGTTATCATTGGTAGAGCGCCCGGTATAAAGCTACTTTGAAAAGGACCCACCATTTTATCTAAGAGGGGTCGAAGTCTAGCAACGATAATTTTGGTAATAATTTTATACCTAACATTGCAAAGGCTTATGGGCCTAAACATTTTTATGCTCTCAGGATTGTCAATTTTGGGAATGAGAGCAATAAGCGTTTTGTTAACCTCCGAGGGGACGGAACTATTAGCAAAGCATTGTTTAACAAAATCACATATATCTTGACCAACCACATTCCAATAGTTATGATAAAAAACAGCTTGAAGACCATCCGGGCCGGGGGCTTTGAAAGGGGGTATACGTTTCACGGTTTCCCAAATTTCAGAATTAGAAATAGGGAGACAAAGGTTATCATTATCTTCGTTAGACAAAGAGCTAAGAGGGTTCAAGAGTAAACAAGTACCACGGTTATCATCTTGATTGCGAAAAAGCTCTTTAAAATAGTTCTGGACCAAATCTTTTATAGCCAAAGGGTTGTCAATCCAAGTGTTCGTGTTATCTTTGAGCATATAGATCTTGGATTTACGTCTCCTAATGATAGTGGATAGGTGGAAATATCTAGTATTACGTTCACCCAACACGATCCATTTAGAGCGAGATTTTTGGTACCAGAGAAGTTCTTCTTGAGTAAGAGTAGTGTTGTACTCCTTAATGAGCTCTTTCTCCAAGTTTATAATATTGTGCGAAAAGTTATGACTCTGGGCCTCTTGGACCCCTCTGATTCTAGCTAAAATCCACCTTTTCCTCCTAAAAATGTTACCAAACGTGTTTCTATTCCACTCGAGAGCAGCCTCGGAAAAGTTAATAATTTTATCCTGAATGCTGTTACCCTTCCAATTAGTGGTCACAACATTTTCAAAGGTAGGGTCAGTAATCCAAGCGGCCTCAAAACGAAAAGGCCTATTGATGTACTCAGAAACAATCAAACCATTCAGATTAAGAAGTAAGGGAGAGTGGTCAGAATAAGTGCGAGGTAGATTCCGGATCGTACCTTCAGGGAATAGCGAGCGCCATTCCTCATTGCAAAGGCCTCTATCAAGTCTTTTTTGAACATTAGCAGCTCCCTGTCGATTATTTGACCAAGTAAACTTTGGCCCAGAGGCTCCCATGTCTATGAGTTTGCAGGAGTTGATATTTTCCACGAATTTCCTTCTTTGGTTGTGGCTTGAGTCCGAGGCTGAACTACGACATTCCTCAACATTCATAATCTCATTGCAATCACCCATCAAGGCCCATGGGAGGTTGTTAGTGCAAAGAAAATCTTTAAGCCCGTCCCAAAGGATATCCTCAAAGGGGGGGTTAGGGCTAGCATATATGGCGACAAAACCCATTCTTCATACCCGTTTTTCTTAATGTTAACATGAATTACTTGAGGGGTGATAGATATGGTGAAGACCGAAACCCTATCAGGGTCCCAGAGAATCCAAATCCCTCCTGATCTCCCATTAGGGTCAGTGAAAACGTCCCTAGTGAAACCCAAGTTACGAAAAAAGAAACCCATTGATTGAAGACAAACTTTGGGTTCAAGAAGAGCAACGATTTCAGGTTTATGCTGGCGAACCAACTCACCGAAATTGTTTTTGAAACGATTATTTCAAAGACTTCCCTACAATTCCAAACAATGATCTTGTAACTGTCCATTAAAAAAAAAACGTAGTCAAGGGGAATAGCACCTGTGGGTTAAGCATGTTCCTCAGCTCTATCAATGTCGGTTTCTGTTTCCTGCAAGGTGTCATTGACACTTAGTGTGGGGTCAGATCTCCCAGGAATTGCTCCTTTGATGTTACTTTCATGCTCACCTCCTCCGGCCACCAAGCGACTTCGGCTAGGTGAATTGCTTCTATCCCTGGTTCTGGCCATAATCGAATCTTGTGGTAGCTGACTCGAGTTGGCTGAGTTTCTGGCAAATTCATGATAGGTTTGAGTGGGTAGGTGATTTATATCAGGAGGTGCCTTGAGATTATTGGGGTTTGAGGAGGATGAAGGTAGAGCTCCTGAGGGGAAAGGGTTGGAGGCGTCTGGTAGGTTAATATCAGATGGAGGAGTTAGGTCAATAACAAATGAGGTTGTGGGCTTAAACGTGGGCTGCTCCAAAGTGGGCTGGTTTTGTTTGAGGAGTGGGTTAAATTCGAATTTGTAGTCCGGTTGAGAAGACAAACCCTTTCTTTTTTGGTTAATAGGAGCAAATGTCCTTGGCTTTCCTGTATTGGAACGTGGTGGTGGTTTAGAAATTTGGGCCACAGGTCTCTTACCTCTTCCGTGATTTGTTATACTTGAGCCCACCTCCTTTTCCTTTTCTTTCCCATTAGTGGTTGGGCTTCCATTGGGCTTAGTTTGTGTCTTGACTTTGCTGTCTTTGTTGCCACTGTTTTGGGCTGGTCCATTAGTCCTGTTTCGATTCTGGTTTCTCCGAGTTACAATCATCCAATCCCCATACCCAATATCTTTGGGTTCTTCAGGTACAATAATACCGTTGTACATGACAGCCTTTGGTCCTGAATTTGCAGCGCTGTCAACGGTCGTTGCAGAGCCGTTTGTCTTCTCCGGCGCCGGCGCTGTGTTGCAATTTTCCTTCCTATGCCCCACCCTGCCACAAGCAAAACATAAAAGATGAATGTGCTCATATTCAATCTGGTAGTCATACTTACCCACCGCAACGGATGCTTCCAGAGGTTTGCTAAGGTCAAGCTCTATGCAAATACGGGCATAACTTCCCCTGAGTCCGTCTATGGTGTTGTTGTCCACCTTGAGTGGTTTCCCCAGTTTTGCCGCAATTAGCAATAAGCTCTCTTCGTCATAGAATTCATATGGCAAATATTTGATTCTCATCCAAACCGCTGTGGTGATGGCTGGAGCCAAGTCTGCTTTGAACTGAGGACGCCATTTTCTCACGGTCAAATAATGGTCTTGGATGATCCACGGACCCCCGGTATACACTTTATTGTAGTCGGCCTTAGATTCAAACCGAATTAGATAGAAGCCCAAACCTAGATCTACCGGGTTGAAGAGCCCTTCAAGATCCCATAGGTTTGAGATTCTATCCATGAGGGGTTTGAAACCCAAATTCCTTCCCAAAAGCTTGATGATCAGGCAGCCCTTGTGATTTTGTCTGATGCGTTTCAGATGCTCTTTTGTGAATTCCACTTTGATTTTGGAAATCGTTTTCGTTGGTTCAGAGTCAACCTCTTCCTCATCACTGTCTTCTTCAAATTCAGCTCTATTTTGTTTTTCGCAATCCATGGATGGCAGATGAGCATTAAGTAAAGCTGCCTTAAAGGATCTAGCATTTTCTGGGCCTTTCCTTTGAGCAGAGAAAACCTTCACTGGTTCTTCTTGTTTTTCCTCCAATGGAGTATTTTCCATTGGTGAATCAATAGGAGTATTTTGAAGAGGGTTTCGTTGATCTGAATCCATGGGACTTGATTCCTCTAGCATTTGTTTGTGCTCGGAATTATTGGCTTTGATCTTCTTGGTGCTTCTCTCTAAATGGTCTTGTTCTTCCTTCGAAATTAGTTCGGCTCTGTCAGAATTTGGATCAGGATGTAACATTCTAGAGAGAGAGTCTCTTTGGCTAGCTTTGGAGGCTGCTATTTTTCTAGTTCTTGGCTTTTGGACTTTTTTATTTTTAATTGCAAACTACTCATGTTCCGCAACTTAGAGTCGGTGAGAAGTGAATCTTTTGTGTCTCATGTTTGGATTCTGGCATTAGTCTTCTTGCTTATCATTTGTGATGTAGGCTCCGACTGTATTTTCCTTTCATTGTATTCGTTGGAAAACTTTGTAAGCGCTGGATGGTTTTATTGGAATATTATCCTTCATGTTGGATAGAAAAAAAATAAAAAAGAAGGAAAGATGTATACAACTCTTTTTGTGGTAAATTCTTCTCTTTCAATATTATATAATTGCCCACATTTTCTTAAAATAGAATTTATTAAAAAAAAATATTTTTTTAACATATATATTATACTTTAAGTTATTTTGATTTCATTTAATTAGCGAATTTCATGGACGAAATTATTTTAAGGTGGATACGTTGTACTGGTCCGATATTTTTTAAAAAAGAATTCCGATTTTATTAAATCATTTAAATTCTATGTTTGATTTACTTAACCTAAGTGGGCCTCATTTTTTTTTTTTTGCACAGCAAAAAAGATTTTATTAATCAAATATCGAAGATACAAAATAAAACGGGGCAAGAGAAGACAAAAAAGCCTCTCGAGACCCAAAAGATTGGAAGATTGTCAAGAAGACAACCAAACAAACAAACAAAAACCAAAACCCCAACACCTAAAACTACCAAAGAGCACCAAACCCCGAAACCACCTACAAGCAAAACCGAAAGAAACCAACTTCACAAGCCAAAAGCCACCACCACAAAAAAACCTAAAACAACCTCCTAAAAAAGATCACACCCTTAATCAGGAACAACCCTTGCCTTATTAAGGGCTTCCAACTCGGAAATTTTACTTATGACCTCATTCTCATCACCATCATAGCTAAGACCAAATAGCTTGTCAACTTCCCATATGGCTTGAGCTTCATCTAACAAAATTCTGTTTCTGTTATTTATATCCCTTAAGGAAATAGATGCAGATAGAGCAGCAGATGCCACTGCTGACCTTAGAACCACACACTTCTTTTTGTTCCCTTTTCCTTTGATGTTACATGTGTTTACTCTAGAGTACCCCAGAATTTCGCTAATGCTATTTTTGTATTTTTTTCCCTTTGGTTGTTACTTGGAAAGGCATATGGATTGCATCAGAATGGGTTGCTGCCTCATCAGACTTCATATTTAATTACTACATTTTGTTCGCATTTATAGATATGTACATGTATGTATGTATGTGTGTGTGTCCATTTAGTCCTACACCAACTAAACACCCTATTAACCACATGCATCCTTTTAACCATTGTATTGCCACACCACTCAATTACCATGTCCATATCCATCAAACTATGTTTAACCACATTTGGGATTGAATTTTTCAGTGCTCTTTCTTTGTTTCCCTAACAAGAATTCGAATCTATCGCCCTGTTGAGATTTGATTTTGAGAGCTTTGGGCCACATGGTTCGAGCTTATTTCATTATCCCTCACATTTTTCCTTTTTTGTTATTAAGCATAGTGCTTTTCTGTTATTAAGCATAGTGCTTTCAATCTGTGAATCTGTGATGGATTAATAAATTTGTGTTTTCTTCGACACAAAAGGTCTAACAAACTAAGCGTTAAAGTGAAAACTGCAAAGGAATGCTTCGAGTGTTCTAGAACCATCTCACTTGGAATGAAGATGAAGAGGCTTTTCATATGCTTCCTATTTTATTTATTCTTTTTGTTTGGTACGTTGTTGAACGGACAAAATTGTACTAGATATCAATGGCCCAAAGGCTTTTGACCTTTTTTAGAACCATCTCATTGAAAATCCTTTTTGACCTTTTCTAGAACCATCTCACTTGTTGAAAATCCTTTTAATGAAAATGTGGTTGAAAATCCTTTTAATGAAAATTTCATTGAAAATCCTTTTAATGAAAATTTGATTGAAAATCCTTTTTGATCATACATTCTTTATGTTATTGTCTTTGGTTTCATAATTATGCATGAAATATAGTTACTACGTAGGAAAAAATGTACGTATTTACTGAAATTTGGCAGCTTTTATTTCATTTGTTATTGTGAACTATTATATTTTTTCCCCTTAATTTAACTAATGAAATTGATTAGCAACAAAAAGAATTGTTGGATTAATTCATGTGGTTGTGAAAGCTGGACTCCTGAATGGCATATTCGTAAATAATTAGTAAGGTAATTTTGGAGAGTATACACATTTAAGGATTGAATGAATCCATTAAATAACATGTTCTAAAGTACTAACCAATGATTTGGGACTGAATTTGGTGGTCCTCCATAACGGAATTTGGCAATGGCTTTGTGTTTGGCCTTCTGATAATTCACAGTCATGATTAAGGTTTAGAGATGTATTATGTGTGTCGCGTTTCCTCTTCCTATTTTGCATGGTCTCTTGGAAAGAACCAAACAACAATACAGAGGCGGCGGTACATAGTGCTCAGGGTTGTCAAATGAACACCCTGAACCTCTAACTTCTACCGAGACCTATGTCCAACAATTGCAGTAAATAAGGTTTTGAACACCCTGTAAAAAAGGCTTTGAACACCCTGGAGTGACCTTTGGTCAAAACTCAAAAGGGAAACTGCCTAAAGGAAACTTTAAATATCCAGTTATAAACTTTTGATTCAAATGAAAACCTTTAGTTACCTCTGACGCATGATACAGTATCATGTACTCCAGTTTTTGACCTTTTTTCCTTCCCAACAGTAGCTTTTCCATCCCATTCTCTTTGTTTACCCTTCAGATTAACTAGTTTCACCCTTGTTCCCCTTTCATTTTGACAAAATTATTTTACGTTGAACCAAATGGAGCCTAATTGTCAATTTCGTTATTTGTTGTTGAGTGTTGAGTCAACTTTTGCATCTTAATAATTGTTTCTTAGAAGTGATATAGCTAAATTATGATAATAATGTACTCACCTTCTACTACAACCGTAATTTTTAAGGATGTTTTGAGACAAATTTCTAAATTTTCCATTCTACTCTAAAGATTTCAATCAGTCTTTGGTTTGGAGTAAATACAAGTAAAAAACAAATGCTCGTGCATAATTGTTTGTGCTATTATCGACATAATTTTTATAATGGAGTTCCATTATGTGACGTATGGAATGAACTTTTTGAACACCCTGGCAAATAATCCTGGAGCCGCCACTGCAACAATAGGATCAATTCTAATCCTACACCAATATCACTTTGTTGAGGTATATCTATATCGAAAACTACACTAAATCCAATCCAAACTAGAGATATTCACCGCTGAAAGAAACAAAACACAGAGAACATGGAAAATATGAGGGTTAAAAATCACGTGCAACGCACATGCTTAACAACTAGTACTGACAAAGGCCATTTGAAGTTTCCCCGCCCTTCTTCTTCTCTTCCCCTACACTCCTCACATCCGAGGGTTTCTCTCTCTCTCTCTCTCTCTCTCTCTCTCTCTGAAAATCTCAATCAGCGACCACAGAAAACCTGTACTTCACACCACAATGACTTTAACCAGTCCACAAAATGTCATTGACGATGACGATGTGAGCTCATTTACAATCCCTCTCTTTTCCATATCTATATCTGTACGTCTTCTTTGCTATCTCTCTCATAGGCTTCTCTCTCTCTCTCTCTCTCTCTCTCTCTCTCTCTCTCTCTCTCTCTCTCTCTCTCTCTCTACAGGAATTCGACTGGGAAGCTGCAGTCAGAGAGATTGACGTCGCTTTCCAATCCACAAACCCTCCCAAGTCAAACCCAATTGGAGACAATAGTAACATTCCATCTTCTTCTACCAATACCCACAAGAACTCCGTGTATTCTTCTCGGGCCTCGGCAGTCCACTCTAGATAGATTCATGCAAAAGGTGGGACCCAGCGCTGTATATCAGGAGAAGGTCGAGGTATAATAGACCAAGATACTTCGAGGGTCGTGAAGGAGTGACCTACGTCAAGATTGATGCTGAGGCTGCAAACACCTGGATTTACCCAGGTTTTATTCACTCTTATATACCCTTAATTTTCCTCTTCTTTTTTTACAGCGGTTTTAGGTTTTCAGGGTTTTGGTTTCTCTGTCAAAAAAATGGTTAGGTTTTTTTGGTGGGTTTTGGGTAATATAATGAAAATGTGACGCGTGCGCGTGCACACACACGTATTCATGACAAGCGATAGGACAAAGATATGAATGTGTTACCATAACAGTTCACTACGTCAATCATGTGAGGTCCGTGACAACTAAAAATCAAGCCCACTGGCGGAAGTAGGATTTGAACTTGGAGGTGGCACTCAAAATGATCATATATTGTCACCATCCCAAAAAAACTGTTCCATCCATTAAACCGAGAAAATAAAAAGGATATATTTTCATTTGAACAAATTCAAACTTTTCTTAAAAAATTAAAAAAAAAACCCCTTGGATATTTAGTATCTTATGGTAGAAAAGTAAGAAATGCTTTGAATAAAAATGCATTTATTTTAAGTCTCGTTTTGGTGACTGGACAATCTTTTTGGAGTGGAGAAACATTTAATACTCAAGAAGTACACGTGTTCGAAGATTAATCATGCATAGTAGCCCAATATATACATGTATTAGCGAAAGATTGTGACCCGGGGGTGGCCGTGCCACTGGGCCACCCTCAATAGCTCCGCCCTGATCAAGCCCACTATGGAACAACTCAAGAATAGCGCCATACGGGAAAAGAATAAACTGATAACGAAAGATGCTTATATAGGAAAATTGACAATAACTGTTGACTCCTTTTAATGGCTCTTTATTTGGCAGAAGTTTATGTTGGCGTTCTGGTAAAAAATCAAAATTCTATGGCATGTGTTGAGTGATGTATATTGTATAGTGTATGTCTATGCATATACAAATAAAAGGATGAGCTAATTTTTTGTTCAGGATTTGTGACACAAAGTTGATTTATTTTCTTTCATTTTCGGGCAGCAAATGTTCCTCTTCGCGAGTATCAACAATCCATAAGCAGGACTGCTCTATTTTCAAATACATTGGTGGCGTTGCCAACAGGACTTGGAAAAACTCTTATTGCGGTTGTCGTAATGTATAACTATTTTAGATGGTTTCCCAAAGGTATTCAATGTTCTATTACACTTTTGTAGGATTTTCTCTTACATTCATCGAATTTTTTATTTTTTTATTTTTTTTTCCCCCTGTTGGCATCCGTTCCAACTTCTCACATATTTGGCACATAAAGGGATTATTGGCATAATACTTCTTGTGGTTCATATGTATGAAGTTGATTACTATAAGCCTGTCTAACATATGATCTGATGATTGATTGTTCTGCAACTGAGAATTTAATATCATATCTTTTCACTGGTTCCTGTCTTCTCTTTTCAATACACTGACGATTTAGTTCCGGAAGATTTCCATAACCATCTGTGGATGAAAATTACTTAGTGGCGACATTGATTTCGAAATTGGAGTTCTATGCATCTAATATTACATGATTAGGGTCCAGTAAGCTAAAACCTCTTTTAAGGACTTAGAACTAGTGACATTGTTGGATCAGTGAATGTGAAAATGCAATGAATTTCGATCATGGTTATTCACTCCTCTGGTGTTTACTAAATTGTTAAAGATGCTCTTCTCTGCATTCGAGAAGTGTATGAGTGCTTTAATCTTGTTAGTTAGAGAAATAGCCTGAAGGTCTATGAAGCACCGACACCTCTCCGGTAGTGTATGTCTATGCATGTCCCGACAAAAGGATGAACGTGTCCCGACACGCCACGTGGCATGGGACACGGCTGAGTAACTTTTTTGGATGGGGACACGGCTGGGGACACGGGGGGACACGGATGGGGACACGGGGAGAGAGAGAGAGAGAGAGAGAGAGAGAGAGAGAGAGAGAGAGAGAGAGAGAGAGAGAGAGAGATCGCAGCTGCAGAGAGAGATCGCAGCTGTCGAGACTAGAAGATCGCATAACTATTTTAGATGGTTTCTTTGTCTAGATACCTTTGAGAGAGAGAGAGAGAGAGAAGCCGAGAGGGAGAGAGAGAGAGAGAAGCCGAGAGGGAGAGAGAGAGAGGACATACCTGCTCAGATCTGAAATTTTTAGGGTTCAAATTGGTTTTGTGGGCTGATGAGAGGAAGAAGGTGTATATATATATGATAAATTATAGTTTTTACCCTGCGTTTTTGAGTAACTATAAATTTACCACTGAAAGTTTTAAAAAATTTCAATTTTACCCCTAAAAGTTTGAAAAAAATCAATTTTACCCCTCAAAGTTTTAAAAAATTTCAATTGTATCCCTAAAAGTTTGAAATAATTTCAATTTTACCCCTAATAGTTTTAAAAATTTTCAATTTGACCCCAAAAAGTTTTAAATATGTAAATAAATATATAATTAAATAAATAAATAAATATACACGTGGCGTGTCCCCCGCCGTGTCCGTGTCCCCATTTTTTTAGAATTGCCGTGGCCCCGTGTCCGTGTCCGTGTCGGTGTCCGTGTCCGTTTCCGTGTCCGTGCATCATAGCTGAAGGTCTCTTATAGGTTTGTCAACTTTTCCTGTTTAATTTGCTTTGTGGAGACACTAATGTCCATCTTGGTGTTTCCATGGCAGGAAAAATTGTTTTTGCTGCTCCTTCTCGGCATCTTGTTTTGCAACAAATAGAAGCATGCCATAATATTGTAGGAATACCACAAGTAAGACTGTTTTGATACGCCATGATGTTATTTGCTCTGTGTAGTCTTTAAATTTTTAAATTTATGATGTCAGAATTTCCCACATCTTTAGACTGCATGGGTATCAAATTGGTTGCAGGAATGGACAATTGATTTGACAGGTCAAACGAGTCCTAAGAAGAGAGCTTGCTTTTGGAAAGTGAAACGAGTTTTCTTTGTTATTCCACAAGTACCTGAGAGGGATATTCAATCTGGTAAATCTCTGAATGAACTTCATATATTTTTTGAAAAGACTGGAATGGACTTTGAGAATGATGATATTTCATTGAAGCATTGCAGACTTGCAGTTCTTTTTGGCCATATTACTCATTTGAAGCCGTGAAGCAAAAGAAAATCCGTTAAAAGAATTCCTTTAGTGGGAGTGGACAGGGTTATATTCGTTAATGAGAACATCATCCTCAATTGTCTCAAGATTATAAACTTTTTTGTGAATTAACAAATTGAATTGGAAGTTTGAAATGAGTTCTTCTGGGTTCCATTATTTTCTTCAACCCAAAAATATGTTGTAATCTTGGTTGCACTAATGTTTACCCCATTTGCTTGCCAATCTCATTGTAGAATCGTGACAAAGGAAAATTGACAGAACAATACTAGTTTTTTTTTTTTTTTTTTAGAGACATATCTATTGTACTTCCTTTTAGAGATATAGATATTGTATAAAGTGTCAGGAAGGCTCTGGAAGGAATTTTATCATGAGGACGTCCAAAGATAACATTTACTTTTTTATGCTTTTTTTAATTTTTACTTTTTTTATGCTCCTTTTCTCATATTTATGTTATCTGCTGACGGCCTGAGGCTCTTCTGCCCTGGTTAAGGAAGGTGCATCATGACCCCAGATTTAACTTTAGTCTCCTCTACTCAATTTCTATAGCACCAAAAATTATTAGTTTCTTTCTCCTCTACTTAAGCACTCGACCTCTTAAAACGACAAATGGAATTTTGGAAACACTAGACCACTGACTCAGTGACTAAAATAGGAGCCAGGAATCATTTTTCTTGGTGGCTATCTCTCTTTGTCAGCATTGCCATTGGTATTATAGGAGGAAGATGAAGCAAACCCGGTTTGACTAAAGCTGAAAGCAACATGACTAGATATTTTCTTGAGGTAGGAGCTAGTGGTCATGGTGGCAAGCCTTCATTGCAATGTATGTATGTACTGTATATAAGCAACGTTATCTCCACCGCTGGGTGTATATGTATATATCTTACATATATGTGCGTGTACGTATACAGCCGTGCATAACAGTGTATATATCTTACATATCAAAAGAAAAGCGTATATAAAGAAAAGCGTATATATTTGTGTATATAAATTGTTACTGCATACATCTATGATATATTTATATATAGTTCTTCAATTATTTATTTTTGCTTTGTCCCGAGCCGTGTTTGTGTCCCGTGTCTACATTTTTTTTAAAAAAAATTGTGTCCAACATCTGTACCATGTCGGTGTCCATGCTGCATATTGAGGTGTTATAGCCTTGTCGGTAGTGTATGGTGAAAGACCTAGTGTTTATGTAGTACCGATGATATTATGATAAGATCATTTTATAACTTACCATGATGTCTGCATAACTTGTGCATTTTTTCTTTCCTACTCTGTATTGTTTTCCTCGGTTTTTCTTGAATGGTAATCAATTGTAGGTACATTTGCGGTGAAATACCTGGTTTGTTTGGTGATCGACGAGGCTCATCGGACAACAGGCACCTATTCCTATTGTGTGGCAGTTCGCGAGGTTTGTAAAGCCATTTCTTCAAGCCATCTCGCATATTCTGTCACTCTGCCTACCCGTTATTATTTGGCATGTGATTTTCGTACTCTTGTTTCTTTTTGCTACTGTATAATCCAAATGGTGATATGAACATGTAGTTGATGGCAGTACCTGTAGAGCTCGGAATATTGGCTTTAACTGCAACACCAGGATGTTAGTTTACTTTTACCCACTCTCTTTTTGGATGTTTCTTGTTGACCTGATAATTAAAGGGACTGGTGTTAATGTGATTATTCAGCAAAGCATCAGACCATACAGAACATTATTGATAACTTGCAAATATCAACACTTGAATATCGCAATGAAAGTGAACCTGATGTAAGACCTTATGTGCATGACAGAAAGGTTGAATTAATTGAGGTATGTACTAGTTTGTTTGTACTGAACCTAAGTCTTCATAAAAAAATAGAGTTTTTTTTTTTTGATAGGCAAAAAAAAAAAAAAACGCAGGTTGCCATGGCTGAAATTGCTGTTGAAATAAACAATAGGCTTTTGGAAGTAATACGTCCGCTTTTCACCAGGCTTTGTTCGCTTGGAGTGCTTCAGAATAGAGACATGCAGACTGTATGGTTCCTTCTACTTTTCCGTGGTTTTTTTTAGCGATACTGTGAAACTTTCCTATCAAACATGATCATTCTATAAGATCAGTTATGAATGCACATGTTGGAAATTGGTAGTTTACCCAATTGCTGAGTGTCCAAGCCTGTAACGTGGGTAACAGCCACAGTTTCAGGCTCCGAGAAGTTATAAAAGAAGAAAGAACACAACACCAAGGTTATATATACCCCTTCTGTTCAGGAGGAGAAACGCCATCTAAAACAAGGGAAGTGGAACTGATGGTCCTCAAAGGTTATTTAAGATGGACCAGTTGGATAATAGGCTCTTGCAGTTCTGGACTGAGATGCCTTAAACCTCTCACTGTGCTTAACTAGCTCCAGCTGAGAAGAAGAAATACAAGAAATCCTTTTGTATTTATAAGATTTCTTTCTTACCAGAAGTATTTAATAATGGCTGCCAATTAAGCTTGGATCTATGTTTTTAGAGTTTAGTAAAACATTCTTGCCACTGAATCTGCCAGTAATTCAACTTTTTGCCACCTGCTGTCATCCTAAGCTTCATCATTTTCCAGTTAATACAAAACAGTAAGAGGGTACCTTCATTGTCCAGAAACACTTTCCTCCAGTAACTTATTTATGACTCCAATAAATCCATGGAGAGCTTTGCTTCAAACATATAGCCCAGCCTAAGGTGGCAATGCTCCCTTGTTACAAGGAGCTTCTATCAGTGAAACACGTGTAATCGAGCAGCAGCAGGTGTCATTGTCGTTATCCTTGTTTATAATATCCCCTTAAACTTGGTGTGATAGTCATCAAAACCAGATTGGTGGGACTACAAGTCCCCAATGCAAACCCAATCTGGTTTGCAAGATCTCAATTGTTATTCTAATACAAAACCACTGGGATTGGTGGTCGGCCACCAGATTCGTTCCAAAGTTGTTGCAACTTTTGAATCTTGTCTCTAAGGTACCAGTATTGATGTTATGCTTCAATAATGTGAACCAGCCTGCCTAGTGTCCAATAAGATGGTTCACTGTTTTAACTGGTTAGGCTCAGCCTAGGCTTGTTTTGAGTTTTATGACCATTGCCTTGCTATGGAAGTGGTTGGATAGATTATACGTTGTTGGACCGTGTCATAACACCTTAAGCTTTTTGGAAAATTCGTGATCTAAGTGGTATCTGAGCTTGAGTTTTTGGAGGTCTTGGGTTCAAGTCTTCTATTTTCGTCAGCTTCCCCCTTTGCACTCTCTTTGGTTCTATGTATAAATATTTGCATTTGCACCTGCAAGACAAGGTTGTACATGAGGGAGGGTGTTGGATAGCTTAATATACATTGAGTATGTTAAGATTTTGGGCAATTGGTGAGCTAACAAGAAGGCTATACTAATGCTAGGCTTTTGGGAGAGACTCTCTAGATTGTTTCCATTTGTTTGTGCCATAAGTGCATTTTAAATTTTATTTCCTTGTAATTTCTATGTTTTGGATCATTTGTTTATCTCTCCATGTGCGACTTAGAGTCGCAAGAGCATAATCATCACCTTCATCCTAATCTTGTCTTCTTCATCCAGCTTGAGTTTCTTCTCAATCAATGGTCTGATTTTCAGAACCAGATTTTTGGCTTTGATTTCGAACTTAGCCAACTTAAGAGTATTTCTTTTGATACAATTTTTGAATCTCCTTCGAAGTCTTTTGGAAATTTTGGATGGGATTGCGAAGGAGTCTCCTTTCAGACGTTCAAGCTTATTATGAAGCTTAGTGATTTGATCATGAAGTACTTCATACTCGTGGAGATCTTGGTTGAACACAAAAGCAGCAGTGTTGTTTTTCATCCACATTCGTAGAAGAGGAAGTTGACTTAGAAAAGAATGGAGAAAAGCACCAGCTTGCTCAGAGATGGCACATTGAAGAGTCTCACAAGCCCATAAAAAGTTTTTGTAAGGGATGTCTTCTTCAAGAATCCCTATTTCCAGAAAAGCAAAAGCAGCCAACAATTCTTTGGCTTTAATAGAATCAGATTGCGGATAAAGAGAGTAAGAATAATCAGCATGAAAAATAATTGGATCGAATCTGATATTCTTTAACTCTTGAAACCAATCTGGGTTTTCTGGAAGAGTTCGAAGAGTGAGATTAGCAGGATCAATGAAATTTTCCTCAAAATGAGGCCTTCGAACCTCATTTAGCCAATATATATATTGGTTATTGGCCCTCTGCTTAAGTTCACCATAGCCAGCAAAGCCAGATCTTTCATCCTCACAAACTTTAAAAAACGAAGGAGTGAGACAAGTGGCAATGAGGCTGTCAAACATTATTATATTGGGATCACGTCTGATGAAAGGAGTTAAATACCTGCTCATAGCTAATGAGCGATATTTACTCCAACCTTTGTAACCAGCATGATCATTCATCTTCACCACCACTATTTCGGATGGTAAACCCCATAGAAATGGTTTAGGAGTAGGAGAAATTGGAGGATTTCATGGATCAATAGGCTCAGAATCTTCCACTGGAATGATTACGTAAGAGCGATCCCTTCGAATCTCACCAGTAATTGGTGTGATAATATTTCTAGTATCAACAGGGATTGAGTCATTGAGAACCAAGTTTTCAAAGGCATTTTGGGTATTGGAAACGTCAGCCATGGTTGAAGTTGAGTTGAAATAAAAGTCAGTTTAAAACAAGAATTGGTGATTAATGTTACCAATGATTAAGTCCTTTTTATCGGCAAAATTTTAAGTTGAAGTGATTTAAATTCTTGAAGATGGAGAACGTGTAGAGTAACTGCCCATTATCCATAAATTTCTCATTGGAAATATGTAAGCTACTCGAGATTACTTCTGAATAACTTCCTCTTTTTGAAGTTTATAGGAAGTCGAAGTGGTAAAAGGCACATCAACACTTATTCAAATTCTTTGAACAATGATGTTAATGTGGGGGGTATGTTTACATATAAAATTAACAAATCCAATAATTAATTGACACGTAATCAAGGATGCCAAACGTTGGCAAATATCTGTCAATGAAAATACACTGGATTATGGAAAGAAAATTGAGTAAATACGATGTCGTATTATTTCTCAATTTAAAAGGCAGTTATTGGCAGTTATATAAACGTCGAAGTCATGGTTTTAACCGCTAGATGTATAAAATCCACGTGTAAACTCATGATACAAAGCAATCAGCAGTTAGAACACGTGGATTACATCTTGAAAGGCAGTTATCATTTTTGGTAATCATTTGGATTAATTCAAGCAACGGTGCAGATTCGATGAGAAGCTTTTGGAAGAAGATTAACCAGAGTTCAAATTCAGACGTGGGGAAGAGAAGAAAACTGCCAATTCAAATTATGGAGTTCGAAGCAAGCCAAGTTCAAATTCATTGGGCGGGAAATCCAACTAACCAGCAGCGTTTATAAATAGAAGAGAATGAAGAGTGAAAAACCCCGGACAAATCTTCAACAAACAGCTATCAAACAAATGATGCTTGGTTTGTTCATTGGCAAGTAGTTTTAGGATTTCGAACCAAGTTCGAAGTAGAGTAGAAAGTAGATTAGGAAGTAGTTAGGATTAATTTCGGTTGTTCTTGTGACAATCATCTGTTCGAAGTTCTTAGTATCTTGTATTTAAAGTTGAAGACAATTTCGAAGTAAGTCTATCTTTGATTTGTTAATCGAAGTCTCTTGTTTCTTTGTTGTTCTTTAATTTCCTAAGTAGATTGGTTTGCATTTCTTCACTTTGAAAGAAAAATCCTCTTAAGTGAGGTATTTGAACCATTAAAACACAATCGCCTGATTATATTTGGTTTTTCCAAAGTTAATCTAAGGGAGGAGATTGAAACTCTCTCTGGCACGCTCGCACTCAATTATTTTATTGCAAAGAAGTAAAAGAATCACTAACAGTACCCCTCAATACCCCTAGTTAAATTACTCGAATACCCTCCCTTATCCCCTCCCCTTACCCCTACCACGTTTACTGTTTTTTTAAAAGCAACCGAATTGCTTTTTAAATATTTTACGAACTCTTGCGATTTCTTTCGGATAAAAAAATGAAGTACTTTTGCGCATAATTTTTTAATTTTTTTTGCACCAAATTAAACTACTAATTGAGATCTTTAATTCGATACAAAAAAATTTGAAAAATTTTATACTTTAGAATTTGACATTGTTGCCTTGCTTTGCAATATCCTTCGGATCAAAAAATAAAGTATTTTCACATTAATTTTTTTACTTTTTTTGCATCAAATTAAACTACAAATTGAGATCTTTAATTTGATACAAAAAAAATTTAAAATTTTTTATACTTTAGAATTTGTTTTTTTGGGCAATAACATAAAAATTACTAATTTGTTAATTATTAAAAACGTACAATTAGAAAGAAAAAAAAAACCAAAAAGGTTAAACTTCGAAATATTATTGAAATGAATAATAAAAAATAATAACTAAATATTTTAATTTTAGATATAACTAATAAAAGGAATTATTTATTGAAAAGTATAATTAATTTAATTAGTGTTGTTTTTATGTATTTATTTTATCATAAAATCTAATATGACTGTTCAAGGGCAAATAAGTCATTTGTCAAGTTTTAACATTATCTACCCAACTTTATCCCCCTTTATCACAAATTCATCCAAACCACATACTATTTAGTCCCCCTTCCTAAATGTCACATCACTGTGGGTCCACCCTTACTAAATAATACTCCCCTCCGTCCCTTTTTAAATGTGTTGCTTCGTAAATCCAACTTATTAAAAAAACATCATCATTACACCTTTCACATCAACTTTTTCACTTTCCACATCAACTTTTACCTCCACTTTCCAAAATTATCCTTCATCCTTACCCATTAACTTTTTACCCACTAACTTTTCAAAAGGGCAAAATGATAATTCTACAAACTTTTACCCATTAACTTTTCAAAACACACACTTATTAAGGGACAACCCAAAATGGAAATGTCAACACTTAAAAAGGGACGGAGGGAGTACCCCTTACTATCTTATCCCTCCTTACTATTTAATCCCACCAAAACGTATCCCGCATCCAATCGGGGCCTAAGTGGATAAGATAGTAGGGCCATAGAGGGTATTATTTATTGAGGGTGGACCCAGAGTGATGTGACATTTATGAAGGGTGGATAAAATAGTACTCCCTCGGTCCCTTTTTAAATGTCCACTATAGGAATACATGTAATTTCAAACCCCCCAAAAATAATATTTCTCTATATAATTTTTTAAATTGTTTTATACCAAATTAAAGTACTCAATGAGTACTTTAATTTGGTGCAAAAAAATTTGAAAAGATTCTATGGAAGTACATTTTTTAACTTCCACAAAAATACACATTTTCCAAAGGGGACATTTAAAAAGGGATGGAGGAGCAGCCGAGTAGTTGGTTTCGAAGATTTTGGTAATAAGGGAGGATAAAATAATAATTGCTTTGTTTTGTAGTTGAAATGGGGGGAGAATGATAAATTAGAGGGTCGGGAGTAGATTGGGGGGTATTGTAAGGGGTATTATTTATGGATAGGATTTGGCTAGTCCATAATTAACACCCTATTAGAATGTCTTATTAGTATTAGTCCCACATTGGTTAGCTAAGTATTGTATCAAGTCATCTCATAATATAAATAAAGTTTCTTGTGTTAGGGTTAGTTAACACCCTATACATTTTCCCTCATCTCTAATAACATGGTATCTGGAGTGGGTAAAATCTGCTTACCCTAGAGATAGACATAGCACGTGCCCCCAACCAGTCACCACGAGAGGGTGAATAGCTCGGCACCACATAGGGAGTCCTTAGGCCCTGTGCCGATCTGGTTTGGCTATGAATAAGGCTGGATTAATAAGAGTGAACTACTAAATCAGGATGCACCAGTTCGGCATAGGACATAGGGGGTGTCCCCGGGATTGCCAAACTGATAGGCTACGTGTATAGCTTAAACAGCATTATGGAATACATAATTCAGCTCGGCGTGATAAGCTGAGCTATGTACGAGTTATTCCGAGCTACGAGGAAGCACGACACCGCCACGAGTAGGGCGGTGAGACATTCCAGAATCATCTAGGCGGTTCCTTATGAGATAAGGGGCAATCCCGTGGAATAGGGGATTAATATGGGAAGTCCTAACGTGATTAGGAGGATACCCCATATAGGAAGGAATCCTATATGGAAAGAAAGACCTCTGCTAGATGTGATCTAGCAGGATATGGAAGCTCGTCCCTAATAGGAAAGTCCTATTAGGGGAAGAGTTCCTAAAGAGAATAGGACAGAGGGGGCATGAGATGCCCAAGTTGATGAACATCTACACTTATAAATACAAAGCAAAGACCATGACAAGAGGTACGTTGTGAAACCCTTTTCATACGCATTGTGATTTGAGAATTTATAGTACGAGATACTAACTTAGGCATCGGAGGGCCTTTGCCAACGAGGGGCAAAGGTGCTCTAACCCTTTCTTTGCCTTGCAGACTTAGGGTCGAATCCAGACAGCACGTGATCCAGAGTCTGCGTGGATTTACGGCCCCTACAGTATCACAGCACAACCCTAATCCACCTTAAATGTACGAAACTTACATACCACTGTCATCAACCTGTATAAACAGTGACCCACCTGTTGAAAACCCTAAATTGACTCTTCTTCTCCACAGAAAACCATAAATCGATCCTCCCACTACTCTAAAAACCCTAAATCGAGACATACTGACCCTAAAAAATGTCAGTTCGACCTCACCTACACCTTATTCGACCACAAATTCAGGCCCTATACAACCTTAATCGATCCCAATCGACCACAATCCGGCCTTTTGACTCCAATCGACCTTAATCGATCCTACCCACACTCTGTTCGAACCTGTAGGCTCTGTTTGAACTTCAAAAGCCCTCACCTCGACCTCGAAAATGTGAAGAAACCCCTAAATTGTATTCTCATGGTTTTGGTTCTTGGCAATAAACATCAACATTATGTTTTCTTTTTCTGGAGCGATCTGGAAGAATTTTCTTTTATTTTTAGGGTAGGAAGTTTTTGTGAAACATTTAAGGTCTAAAATATGAAATCTTCTCTTTTCCAGCTTGCTACGAAAGGAATATATGAGCTTAGATTGATGGGTGGGTGTAGCTAGTTTTTACCCTCTTCTTTGTTGCTTTTGTTTGTTTTGTTTCCCTTGCCGGCACCCAAAGTCCTATTAAAGTAGTTCAACATGTTCAAGAGTAAATAATAGAAACTATTTCCAAGAATGAGTATAATACAACAGAAATGGATTTTTAGAGTATGACTCTTGTAAAACTCTCTTCTTTATTGCAACTTTCATTGAAGTTGCCATCTCATTGAACGTGATTCTTTTGGCTCGACAATCTCTTGTAAAATGGTCCATTGTAAATTGGGCAGGAAAAACATTAAAGGACAATCACAAAAAGTTCAACAAGCCGTTCTGCAGGTAAATCTTGTCATCTTTTTTCTTTTAAATCTTTACATAGGCTTACGTTCTTCATTCATAGAAGTTTCGGGCTGGTGGATACAATGTAATTGTTGCAACATCAATCGGCGAAGAAGGTTTGGACATAATGGAGGTTGATCTTGTCATTTGTTTTTATGCTAATCTCTCTCCCTTGAGAATGATTCAACGCATGGGGAGGACTGGAAGGAAGCATGATGGACGAGTTGATATCCTTCTCCTGTGTAGTCAACACATACCCGAAACAGTGTTAGCATAGTACATATGAACTCTTGATAATTGCATATTTGGCGAACTACTTGCCTAAATATCTTGGGAATTGTGTTTTAGAAGTCATTAAGACAGAAATTATGGTTGGAAATCTATTACAATTCTTCAAAAGGATCCTTAACAAGGTTCACTGGTTTTAGCTTTTCATGGGACTGAGTTGAAGGGTAACTTGCGGAAGCAAGCAAGTAACAAATCTATTAATAAACACATGCGAAATGGGGGAATGAATAGCTTCAATTTCCATTCTAGTCCTAGGATGGTAAATTTTATGAGATAAAGTTGCCTATTGATTGTCTTGGAGTTTTAATTTGTTACCTTCTTAACCTTTGTATCCGGTGTTGCTTTATTCATAGATTCCACATATTTTCAAACCAGAAGTTGTCAATTGAGCTATCTATTGAACAATTCATTCCTCGTGGAAGGAAAAGGAAAGTGGATGCTGCTAGCCAAACCCCTATGTTTAAGGTCAAGTTATCTGATGCTGAGATTGATTTACTCGATAAATACTTCGACAATGACTTCCAGTTAAAAAAAAGAGATAAATACCTCGACTCTTCCAAAGAGAGTGCATGGAGACCATCCCTCATCACCTTCCCCCATTTCCAAGCATCTCCTTCTAGAGTGCTGAAAGTTTTCCATTCATCCAGAAGAGAAATGCTGATTGATGCAATGCAACTTTTGCAATGCTTAGCCTTAGTTAGAGACAACAATACCATCTTAGTTGAGGTTTGCTATTGGGTTTGAGTTGGCTTTACTTCTTTGTTCTCTGTCCTCTTTTTTCGGTACATTTGAAGACAACAAAAAAGAAAAGTAATTTTCATATGCCATTTTTCAAGATGATGCCCTGTCAAATAAACACTTGGGAGTTGAAACCATTGAGCAGAATAAGCACAGTAAGGAAGGTAGTGCCATCTTCTAGACTTCCACTGACTGAAATGTTTCTGAGACAACATAAATTCTATTGTGTGGGAGGTGTCATATAGTTTTTGAATTGGATAGCACATCTTCATTAAATGCAGTATATGCCAGATTTCTTTTGTTTCAATTACTGCATCATCAGTTATCTTTTGCATGTGAATAGAGAGTTGATTTGGAACATCTTAAGTTCCTAGCACTGAGATAGACATAACTAGAAGCTGTTAGGGGTCAAATAAGCTATTAGGCAGTGGGCCTCAAAAGGATATCAAAGTACCGACCAGTTGTTTATAAATCGCCTTAAATTCATCCATAGAAGTTTGATTCTCCAGAGTAAGCGCAGTAGGTCTTCCATACTTATCATAACCAGTAAATTTAACTGGGCTGATGTCGTCATCATATAATTTAGCATCATCATGATTGGAAGAGGCAAGGAAAGGCCTCTTATCAGCCCAGACAACTTCAACGTCATCACCATGCCAGAAGATCAGACATTGGTGAAGAGTAGATGGAACAACCATACAAGCATGGATCCAGTCACGTCCTAGCAGAAGATTGTAATTGGATCGAGAATTGATAACAAAGAATAGGGTGGTAAAAGTTTTCTTACCCACTTGAAGATTCATAATAATTATCCCCTGTGCTGTTGTAACGCCACCGGCAAAATCAGAAATACTAGCACTGGAGGGGAGAATATCTTGATCACCTTTGCCTAATTTAATCATCATAAATCGAGGCATTAGATTAGCAGCAGATCCATTATCCACCAGAATACGAGTCACCGGAACTCCATTTAAATGACCCTGAACGTACAAAGGGCAGAGGTGTTGAGTCATCAAAGGATCTGGCTTCTCAAATAATATACTTGCCACAGGAGATGGAATGTAGACAGATGGCTCATCCTTCAGAACTACAACGGAAGAAATGTTGGAAGAATGAGTCATTTTAAGAGGTGACGTTGTAGATAGTGAAGAGATAACAGGCGTGGAAGCATCAATAATTGGAGTTTCGCCTGTGAACTCCACATCGCCTACCATAGAAAAGGGTTGGCCTTCTTTAGCCATGAAAGCCTGTGGGAGGACGAATACCATGTTGCAGGATAAATTAGCCAAGGAAGAAGATACATCAGTAACAGGAGGAATTTCCTTCACCACCATCGAATCACCAGAAGTACGGATCGTAAGAGCCCTTGGCTTAGTAAGAATATCTTTCCATACAGGTTTGGAAAGTTTAGGAACAGGAGGTGGTGAAGTTGTTGGAGCTTTTGAAGAAGAAGCCCGATGCTTAACAGGGCGATATTCCATCCTTGTGTGATGTTGTTTTTGTGTAGAAGAATGCTTTGGAGGAATAGGTGGAGGAGTTGGAATCCCCTTGGCCAAACGTTCAGCCTGTCGTATCCGCTGACGACGTCGCTTTTGAGACTTGGATAAAGGAATCTCAGGCTGAGGAAACTTTGGATGTTTTACTTTGAACCAATGATTAGGAGATACAGAACTAGGCGGTTTGACCGTCCTAGGATGTCCCTCCCTTGGTGCAGTGATAACCAAGGAATTCATCTGCTTCTGAACAGCAGAAGTGTCCCGTTGAAGCCTATTGAAAACATAGACATGCTTCTGGGGAACTCGATTTGGAGAAATTGAAGTAGTGGCCTCTCGTGGACGTTTAACCACGACACTCTTCAGACGATCTTTCTGCTCTTGCTTCCAATGGCCACACTCTTTGCATCGATGAGGATCAACTTTCCTTTTATAAGGAAAATCTCTGCGGCTACGGATAACCTCCTGATCCCACCAGATAGGAAAAGACTTGTGATCAGGAGAACTATCAGAGTCATTATGGATTTGTTTCCCCTTTGAATCACGAGAAGGGGCTCCTAAGGAGATCTTCCTGTGTGGATAAGTACGAGGAGCCCTCTCATATCAACATGAACCATATTAGAGGCAAAATCTGCAGGAAAAGGATCTTTGTCAACTGCCATACCCTTTTTTGGAGCATCTGGGAACTTGAAATCTCCTTTATCGATACGATCTTGGATATCATTTCGAAAGAAATGCAGTTCACCGTAGTGTGGTTCCAGGAGTTATGGTACTTGCAATATTCCTTCCCCGTAATTTCAGCTAGGGGAGGAATTTTATGACCAGTAGAGAAACGTAATAACTTGCCAGCCATGAGATGGTCAAAAATCTCCTCCGCCTTTGTGATATCAAAGGTATAAGACCTGGAAGTCTTAGGGGAAGCCAAAGAACCCTGAGCTTTGGTAGGCTCCACTTTAACGAATGCTTTGCAGGCATATGGCTTCCTGTTGATGCTTTCAGCCACTGCCACCTCCTGGATATCTTCTGTGTCAGCAGTGGCTACTTGATAATTAGGGTCTCGGTAATAAGTCCCCTTAGAAGCATTGCGTTTGTCTAGATCTTCAGTCAGCAACTGCTCATAACGAGTGGCTCTTGCAGCCAACTCAAACAAATCCCTGAAAGCCACATCCACAAACTTTTTCTGTAATTCTAAACAGAGGCCATTTTGGGCAAGTCGCACATACTCGGTTTCTGGTAAAACCACTTTACACTTAAAACGTGCAGTTTTAAACCGAGTAATGTAAGTTTCAGCTGGCTCTCCAGGCGCTTGATAGAGCCTAGAGAGATCAGCCAAAGTAACCTCTTATTCAGTACGATAAAACTGCTTGTGAAAAAGTTCTTCTAATTGAGTCCAAGAGTGGACCGAATTAGCAGGTAAATTTATATACCATGTGAATGTAGTTTCAGTTAATGAGTTAGGAAATAACCTCATCTTCAGGAATTCATTACTTGTTGCCTCACCACATTGGACTGTAAAGCAAGCAACATGTTCTACTGTAGACCTGGTATCTTCTCCAGAAAACTGAGCGAAATCTGGAACTTTATATCCCTTAGGAAATTCAACACGATCCACTGCTTCATTATATGGTTTTTTTATAGACAGGACGGCCAAATTTCTACAATGCAGGGCCAAATTGGTCTTGAACATACTCGATCACCTGCTCCTTATTCAACAAGACTTGATTTTGGGTTTGAGGAGTAGGTAATAAACCACCAGGTTGAGAATCAAGAGATCCTATTGCAAACAAGGGATTTGGTTCCTTCCATTGTCTTGGAGCAGTGTTGATATGAGTAGACGCTCCAAGTTTCAACTTTCCAACGCCATGGGATTCTTTTTGCCCCCTGGGTGGCTGAGATGGAGAATTTGAAGAAGACATCTGGAATCCACTCAGGACAAAACCTTGAGGGCCCGGCATTTTAGGAGGGTCATTATTAGGATCTGTGCATGTTGCCACAGAAGCAACTGAAATGAGTTTGTCAGTCAAGAGCATCATCATATCCTTGATAGTTTTGGTAAGATCCTCCTGAGATTCCTTCATCTTCTGTAGTGGACCAACAATTGATTTTGTCAGATCCTCTGATAAACCAGTATTGGTTTCGATTATGACATCACGCATTCCAACAACCATTTCCTTGAGATCCTCTTGAGAAATGGCACTTCCTCAAGGATATCATCTCCAGCCGTTGTGTTCTTAGCTCCTCCTTGGTTAGCACCTTTTCCAGCCATCATAAACAAAACTTTTGTTGCCTTAAATGTGTCCCACCGGGCGTGCCAAAATGTTGACACGAAGTTCTCCAGGGACAGGAGAATTGTTAATGCCAACACCGAGTGGTGTTATGAGAAAGCGGGTGTGCCAGGAGATAAGAGATCTCTAGAAGAATAGTAATGAAATGCACCTAAAATCTGAATCAATTCTTTTCAAGCAACAGTGATAACTTAATCAAGAAGAACTAAGTTACAGAAGTTCGAATGCCTTGAACAAGGACTTCAACAACAAAAGAAGAAAGGAAGATTACATAGAAAAGAAGTAGGAGAAAGATGAGAAAGATAGGAGATGAGAGGTGACATACATGATTGAGGGAATAACAATCGACTAACTCAATGGTTAGGAAGTCAATTACAATGCTGCTGTGAGCTTTTGGTGTGTGAACCTCTGCAAAATTGCACTGAGGCTTGTATTTATAGAACTTCATAAGTCTTGTAACCGCTATGAATAACCGCCCATGATCTGGGATCACGTTCCTTGATTTGTGCATTTTTTATGTTGCTCTTGCTAACTGCTTGCCCCACATCCTCCATTTAGCCGAAAATAACTAACCATTAACTTCATAATTCTCACATGTGTTTTCGGCTTAATATTATTTCAAAATTCAAAAATGTATCCCCCTAAAAATAAGGCAATCGCCTTATCACTTCTTCTGAGGATAAGCATCTCCTGATTTATAGGGATTTTCATTGATCACCATTTCGAAAAAATACTCTGCCACGTGTATGGTCCAGATATGGTACAAACAAGCACTAGTGCCGTTCAATTTGCTCTCGAATCAGAATTTTCTGTGCAGAAAAAGGCGGTAATTCCTGCTCCTAACCCGCCACCACTTCGTGTAATGGCTTCTCCAAAATTTGAGTTGGGAATTTGATTGGTTTAAGGATCATAATTATTTGGAGCATCAGTGCAATCCAATTAACTCTGGACATGTTGGGTTGAGATTTATCACGTGTGGTGCAAATCTGTTGGGCTCACAATAGTTGAACCATTATTTGTAAAACAAGATTTTTTTTTTGGGCTCACAGGCGTATAATTGTGTATATATCATACATGCAGTTGATAGTGAGAAGTTCTGTTAATGAAACACTTAAGTCCCTTTATTTAGTTTTGAACAAACAATTTCGTTGTTGCTTTTTGCAAGTGTATAAGCTTCTATCCTTTTATTGTCTTTTGAAGAGCCTATTTAAAAGACCCTTCATTCTATTCGGTTGGTTGAAGAAATATAAAATTGAGTTTGATTATGGTTTTAATTAGGGGTGCACACCGGCCCGGTGGCCCGTCCAACCCGCCCAACCCAGCCCGATTTTTTTAGGGTTTGGGATATAAATTTAGTCTTATAGGGTTGGGCCGGGTTGATATTTTAAGCCCAATTAGTTAATGGGATGGGCTTGGGAAAATCTTCAAAACTCAGCCCGAGCTAGGTCCGGCCCGGCCCGAATATAATAATATTATTTTTTGATAGTATATATAGTTACCCGTACTCCCTTCTGCTGTAGGGTTTCACAACTTAAGGTTTGTTTTATTCTCTCCATTTTCTTTCTTTGTTACACTTTTCTACTCCAAGTCAACTAACCCATTTTTTCTAGAATCCTGAAACTTTTTTTTTATATATTCCATATGCATGGCTGCGTAGGTGCATCTGTCTTTATTTTAAGTTCTTAACTTCACTTTTCTTTTCGATTGAAAAATTATTTAATCTAATACTTTAACATTTGTTGATGAAGATATGTTTTCCATGTTTCCAATGCATAACATCTATGGCAGGTGGAGGAAATACTGAGAGTACCCCGATAGTAACAAATCTGGATGAAGAAAATGGTAGCCCAATTGCCAAACGCAACAAGAAAAAAGATCGAGAGCATGGGAACACTTTGAGAGCCTCAAGTCGGCAGACAAAACTATAATTAAGGCAAAGTGTTTGCATTGAAGGATATACTCTCTGGTGCATCTACAAATGGAACCTCACATCTTTTACGCCACATTCCGATTTTCCGTAAGCGTCTCAATTCTGATATTAGGCAATCTATGCTTTCAAACGAAACGTCACTTGATGGAACTTCCACTTTAAAAAACTACAAGTTTGACCAAGACGCAGTTCGTATGGAAATTGGTTTAATGGTTGTTTTTTTATGAACGACCATTTACGACTACTGAAGATACAGGTTTTAGGCATGTGATGACTGTTGCATGTCCCCAATTCAAAATGATTGGTCGAATGACTATAAAAAGGGATGTGATGTCAATGTATTCGAAAGAGAATGAGAATATGCGTGAATTGTTGGCAAAGGCTCCGGGTCGAATTTGTTTGACTTCGGATACTTGGCAGTCTCTTGTTGAAGATCACTATGTATGTGTCACTGCTCATTTTATTAATGAGGAGTGGAAGCTACAAAAGCAAATTATAAGATTCAAACTTCTCCCGCCCCCATATGATGGATTATCCATTGGTGACATAATAATTTCGTGTATTGTTCACTGGAATATTGAGCACAAAATATTCAGCATCACATTAGACAATGCCACTGTAAATGATGTTGTTGCAAACAATCTTAAAAGCACGTCTTAGCGCAAAAGGTTTCCTTCCATGTCGAGGTTCATTTTTTCAAGTTAGATGTTGTGCTCACATTTTGAATTTAATTGTGCAAGCTGGTATGAAACTCATTGATAACGTCATCTTGAAACTCCGTCTTGGTATCAAGTATGTGAAGCAATCCTCCATGAGGAAAAAGAACTTTAAGAACATTCCTCAAGGTTTTAATTTGGACAATCGAAAGAAGTTGTGCACTGATTGTCTAACTAGATGGAATGCTACATATCTCATGATTGAGTCTACTATTTACTACAAAAGTTTATTTTTACATATGGGGTGGTGAGAATCTAATTTTACTATGAAGCTCACTGAAGAGGAATGGGAAAAGTTGATTGTTATGCACAAATTTTTGGAAGTGTTTTATGAAGTGACATGCTTATTTTCTGGAACTTTGTATCCTACTACTAATGAGTACTTCAGAGGGGTGTGGAAGGTGCATACTAGTTTGTTAGAGGTACTACGGGGCGAAAACAATTTTATGATAGATATGGTGAAAGACATGTACACTAAATTTAGCAAATATTGGTCTGAATATAGCTTGGTCTTGTCATGTGCTGCCATTCTAGATCCTCGGTACAAAGTGAAGTTTGTGACATATTGCTACTCCAAATTATATCGTGAGGATGCTGAGGGACGTGTGAACACAATTGTTAGCACTCTTCACAAATTATTTGATGAATACATGGAACGCGGTGCATCAACGTCTTTAGGAACAAGTAGTGTTTGTGTTGTGGGTGCTAGTGAAGCTAATAGGATCGATGGATTTGAAGATTATGAAACATTCCAAAGTCAAACTTTTGGGTCACAATTTGTGAAGTCTGAGCTAGACCTTTATTTGGAGGAGTCATGCGTTCCTTTGAACCATGAGATAGATGTTTTAGAGTATTGGAATAAAAGCTCTATGCGATAGCCTAAACTTGCAAAAATGGCTAGTGTGATCTTCTAGCAATTCCATTATCAACAGTTGCTTCAGAGTCGACCTTCAGCACTAGACGTCGAGTGATAAGTCCTTTTCAAAGTTCTTTGAAACTAAAGACTGTCCAAGCTTTAATATGTCTTCAGGATTGGATGCGAGCACAAAATAAAGAAGGTAATTATTGTATATTTCTTAAGTTGTTGTCTATATAAAGTGATGATCTTCTAAATTTTGCTTGATATAGGAAAACTTCATCATCATCAAAACCTGCTGCTGAAACTAATGGTGCTGATGAAACTAATAGCTCTTCAGAAAGTGATACTAATGAAGATGAATTCTAGGTTTGGACCTTTCAAGTAATAACAATTGGTTAAGAAAACTTTGAAGCTTTTTTTCCCCCTCATAAACTACTTATCTTAAAACATAACTCATGGTTTATTATTATTTTTTATTCTCTACAGGAAATGCTATGAAGAAGTAACACGAGAGAGACCGAAGGAATTTTTTTGCATGTCAAGCTTTATTAATGTTGGAGAGTTCCACTTTTTGAACACTTTTGTTGCATTTTGAAAGACAATTTAATTATTAGAACTATAATGTTTTATGGGTTTGTTTTTTAAGTATTGCGAGGACATGAAACTTTAAGTATTCCCGGTTGTGAATTTTAATTTGTGATCGTTGAAACTTCTTTATTTATGTTTGTGATATCACGCTTTAGAAAAATAAATAGGCGTGTTGGGTGGGTATGAGAAATAAAACTTTAATTGGACTGAGTTTGAGAATATAAAATGAAGCCCGATTCTTAATGAGCCGGACTTGGATATACATAAGCCTCGTTAGTATCTAGTATAAGTCCGGCCCGAACCCGACCCTGCCTGAGGTATGAGGTATGTGCACCCCTAGTTAATAGAATAGATCAATGGGAAGAGGAACAATAGTTGCAAAGACGTGGCATGGTAATTTTTCTTGGACAAAATTACCCTTGATTTAAATTTCTCTTCCAACAGAAACTCCAACCCTTTAACGTTCTATTCCCCAACTGATGTTAACCCCGAATCACGTAAACCACAAACGTCGTTGAGTGCTTTAATGGTGTCCTTAAAGAAGCCCGCCACCTTCCCATAACGGCAATGGTTATGACGACATTCTTTAAGTTATTTCAACGACAAAGTGAGGAAATCACTTGCAAGAATGGATGCTGGGCATGTCTATAGCGAGTTTGCAATCACCAAGTACGACACATGGAGACAAAAATCAAGACGACACATGGTGGTTGAGTTTAACAAAGTCGCGGGTATTTACACGGTGCAGACACCGTTAAATCCAACCAGCCCATATAAAGGAAATCACTTGCACGTAGTAAAGTTAAATGAAGGGACATGCACTTGCAACAAGCTGCAATAGTGGAAAATCATGTGCTCTCACGTCATTGCAGTATGCACGTACCACAACCTAGACCCGCTTCAGTACTTCAGTGATTATTGGAAGCTTGAGTCAAATATTGCCATGTACTCATGACTACCATTTCAACCTGTTTATGATGAAGAATACTGGCCCAATTACTTTGGTGATACAATTGTTCCAGACAAAGATCGTTTGCGAGGCAAAGGTCGGCCCAAATATAATAGAATCAGAAATGAGATGGATGACTTTGCGGAGTCTCAGCCATCTCAAAAGAAGTCATGCAAACTATGTGGTCAAGTGGGGCACAATCGTCGAACATGTCCATTAACAAGAGGAGAAGCCTCATCTTCAGAACCTACGAACCAGTAATGTGTGATTTATGTTTTGCAATTTTTATGATGTTTTGTAATGGTTATTACATGAATGTGTATTTGCAATGAAATTTAATCTTTGACAAATTCGAAATGTGTACCATTTATTTTTGTACCGTATCAGCCATAGATTGTGTGGGCTTCCAGTAAGTACGCAAAAAAGACAAGAAAAAAAACAAAATTCATCATCTAAGAGTTAATAAAATCAGCAATTTATGTTTATGTAAAAAAAAATTATTTGATTTACTCACAAGTTAAAACACATTTGAAATGTAATAAAAAAAAACTTAATGAAATTCAATTATGTTTCCAATTTTTAATCCAGTAACCACAAAAAAAAAAATTAAAAAATTTAAAACGCAATTCATCATTGCGTTACAATGAATAATACCGCAATTGAGAAGCGCGTTATATAACCCTAATAGCGCGATATGGTATAGCATTTTGGTCTGGGGCAACAGGCAAAAGTCCACCAAGTTGTCAGAGAGCATTTGTCACGCCTCTGCCCGTGACAAAGTTGTCAGATTTGGAAACGCAATTGACAATTGCGTTTTTCCCCCAATAATTGCTGTATAGCGCAATCCCAAATTGCGTTTGAAAGTGCGTATAAATTAGGTGCATTAGCCATTTCGAGTCTCATTCCAACCCGTGTGAATTTTTTACCTCTTCTGTCCAATAGCGCGTTTCAAAAATGCTCTTCCCCTCCACAACATTCTATGGCACTAGCCGATCAAAAAAAAAAAAAAAAAAACAAAAAACCATTTCCTAGAACTACCATATAGGTAAGACAAATGGGTCTTAGGGAGCAAACTTCCGGTGGGTTAGTTTTCCTCCATCCGCCGGAGCTACCATATAGATAAGACACATCCTATAATGGTAGGCCGTCGGGTTGAGCGATTCAATGATCCACGACATGCGAGACACTCCCCCGCCCCTCAAGAAAGATCCACGACATGCAAGACACTCCCCCGCCCCTCAAGAAAGATCCACCCACATGAGGCAAGTTGGAGAGGACCGGGCATGTGGGAGAGTATTATTTATTCCCTAATACTTTCCCCTATGAGTTCCCCTGAGTCTGATATATTTTTTACGACACCCATATAATTCTCATTCGGCTATCTTGAGGCGGTGAACGACACGATAAATTGCATATTATCAAACTGTACAAATGCTGTGGCACTCTCGTTGTAACAATTATCAAATGTGAAATAAAACATTTTTTATTTTTTATTTTGTCTTTATGTATTGCAATTTTAAAATAAAAACAGGATTTTGCATTAATTTTAAAAAAAAAAAAAAAAATTTCGCCAAATAAAACGCAATTACAAAATGCGGTTCCAATGTGGAGCACACATGGTAATATGGGGTTGCCACTTGGCACAGACGTGGCTGCCAGGTGGACGCCGCTATAAAACGCGGTTATGGATCGCGTTTCATAATAGTTAGCGCGATGTCTGATCGCGTTAAAGAGTATTTTTACAAAATGTTTGAATACAGGAGTACTTTGCCAATATGTTCTGTAAACGGGAGAAGTTTGCCGAAAAATCCAACTTTCTTCCTTTTCCTGTCTGGCGATCTTTCTTCCTCTCCATCTCTATCCCCGTCTCTCCCCAACTGGACTCCTCGATCCCTCTCTCTCTCTCTCTCTCTCTCTCTCTCTCTCTGAGTAAAACCCTAAACCTTCATCTGGCAGTCAGCGTGGGAGGCTAAGGGGGAAGTTTGAAGAAGAAGTAGAAGTCGAAGAGAAGACGCAGACCATTGTACGGTAAGAAAAGCTCTGCGTTTTCTGAGTTAATTTTTATTTTTTGTTTCAAAACTAGTTTCGGCACTCCTAACAATGGCTCATGAGTTTCACTACTCTAATGATTTGGCAGATTAAATATGGTGTAGTATCTACGTGTGATTTTGGCTTCTTAATTTTTATTTTTTGTTTCAAAACTAGTTTCGGCACTCCTAACAATGGCTCATGAGTTTTACTACGAACTATACTCTAATGATTTGGCAGATTAAATATGGTGTAGTATTTACGTGTGATTTTGGCTTCTTAGTTGAAGTCTTGAAGATTCGAGTAGAAATGATTTACAAATTAGCAGACTGACTATGTGGGTGTGAATGGTGGTATCATGGTTTTGATTAGGGTTAGGGTTAAGAAAAAGATTGTGGTTAAGAAAAGGGTAGTCACCATTTGTATGCTCTTAGGAGTTCAATTTACAAATTAGCAGACATCGACTCTTGCAAAATGGTCAGAACCACCGGGATGCTTTTAGGAGTTCAATTTTTAGATTTGCATCATGTACTTAGTCGGTGTACATGTAACAAATTGATGAAATTAAATGACAAAATTAAAGTTAATTGATCTTAAAAACAGTCTGATGCATTACTATGTAAGATTTTTTTTTTATTTTTTTAAGTTTTTCGTGAATTTTTTTTTTGGATAAATCTTTTGGTTTGGAGAAATCATAGTATAAAAATGCGGACCAAATTGATTTTGTATTTGAATAAATCTTTTTTAAAACTTTCTTCGTCTTTAGCCGTGAGTGACTTAAAACTTCGATGTAGACGCTAAAAAAACATTGAATCACTGAAATTCACTTCAATATGTTAGAAATTCTAGACAACTACAGATGAAAATGTATCATAGTAAAATACTAAAACTTGAAAGAATTGAAGAACCGACCTGCGAATGTGATGGAACGATCGAAGGAGAGGACTCTGGTGAGGCCGCCGACGTAGTGAAGCTTGCTGTCGGTTTGATGAGGGAGGATTTTGCCACCGTAGCTGCAAAGGAACTTGATATTTTCGGTGTTGTTTTCGTTGTTGTTGTTTGGTACCATGTATGTGCAATCATCTCTCTTTTTCTGTTTTTTCTTGTATGCAATTAAAGTTTTCCTCTTCATGTTTGGAGTAATTCTGAATAAGTGCACCATGAAAATGCAATTAATTTCCCCTAGAGCCACTGTCCGGCAATTCACCCTAAAAAATTTCAGGTGCTCTTTAAGCTGTGCTCAAACCAGTGAATATTTCAATGACGAATTCAACAGCGCAAGTTAGCAAATCTAGAGACCTCGACAAGCTACTCCTCAGGCCCGGCCATCTCGTCGGCCCCACCTTCGACCCAGGCACCGAAGTACTCTCTCTCTCTCTTCTCTCTCCAATGGTCTTATCCCTCTCGGTGCTGATTTTCTCTGGCTGTTTTTGTTTTTGTTTTTGCGTAGTTGAGGGATGACATTCAAGAATATGTGAAGATTTTGGTGGTTGGAGCGGGTGGGTTGGGCTGTGAGCTATTGAAGGATTTGGCCTTATCAGGTTTTAAGAATCTCGAAGTTATTGACATGGACCGGATCGAGGTCTCCAATCTCAATCGCCAGTTTCTCTTCAGGTCTTAATTTGATTTTGTGAATGTATGCAATTTACTTATGGACATACTGAATTTATATGCATAGTCATGTTTTCTTGTTGATCAGATGCCTTAACAGTAGTTCTAACTTGCAATGCGCTCGAAAGTTTATGTGCCAAACCCAGTGTTTTAAATAGCGATAGGAGAGGCGCCATGGTCCCCTGGAGCTGAAGCACATGGTGCAAGGCTAGGTGCGCGCCTTTTGAACGAGAGGTGCAATTTTTTTAGAACAAGTAGAATTCTAATCTAGGTAATACTTTTAACACAAACAAATGCTTAAAAAACATTCAAATGTCATAAAACACAACATTTCATCCTTTTATTACTATTTTCAGATGACATCTACGATGAATAAATTGAAAAAATGAATTCAATGCTGGAAAAAATAGAGCAGGATGCGAAAATGAAGTCTGATTAAAAAAAAAGAAAAAGAAACAGAGTAAGAAGAAATAGAGAAGAAGGAAGAACAAGAAGAAAAAAAAAATCATGCTGGATTACTTTTACAAAAAATGAAGTTCCTTTTTTTTTTTTTGGTAATGAAAAAATGAAATCTAGTTAAAGAAAAGAAAGAAACAAAGTAAGAACAACAGAGAAGAAGAAGGAAGAAGGGAAAAAAAACTCCAGTCGAGAGAAAAAAGAAAAAAGAAAAAATAAACAGAGTAGAAGGAGGAGGAAGAAGAAGAAGAAGACGGAGACGGAAGAAGAAGGAAGAAAGTTGGGAGAAGAAGAAGAAGAAGACGTTACCTGTTAAGTCGATGTCGATGTCGATCAATCAGACTGCTAGCTGCTGCTATGTCGATAAGTGTAGGTTTATTGATCTCTGTAAGGAAATTTTATTTGGTGCACTTGGCACATGGCTTTTTCTACCAAGATGAAGGGTTAGGATGAGTTCTGGGCAAAATACATAAAATCGTGCGCTTCTCCGCACTTAAGGTGCGCTTAATGATTCTGCGCTTAACCATACCCCTATGAAGCGCTAGACATGCGCCTCGCCTAGTCGCCTTGCTTTGTGCTTAAGCGCGCGCTTTTTAAAACACTGGCCAAACCACATTTTTGATTGGTTGATGCTTGTGTATAGAGGGTAGGATTTAATTGAATGCCCATGGAGTAATCAACACGTTATAGGTATCCTTAGGTGTAATGGTTCTTGTGAATTCAGAAGAGGTGTTTAACCACGGACTTGTCTGATGGACTAATTTCTCAATACTATGTTTTTACAATAGATTGAAAGTTATGTGTGGCAGAGATTGTCAAATTATTAGCTTCGGCAGGCTCTTACATGGCGGAGTATCTATGGTATAACATGGTATTGAATATTCAGATTATAACTGTTAACAAGTAATAAAGTTGTTGAAGTGTTGGGGATAATGAGGGATCCAAACTAAATAAATAGAGCAAAAATGACATAAATTTGTAACTTTATTTGCGGTGGGGTTTCTATGGTTCTTGTGGTAGTGTACCCCATGTTTACAATAACAAAAAGGTACACACAGTGCACAAAGCTCCCGCATATGTGAGCTAAGCGAAGGGTTGATGCACACAGGTTTACCCTTGCAAGCAAAGAGGCTGTTTATGAGAATCGACTTCGTGACCTTTAGGCCATAATGGGGCAACTTTACCCCTGTGCCAGGTTTGCCCTTCGTAGCCCGCCTTTACATATTGATGCTTAATCTAATTTTATCCTTTTGGGCCCGAAAGGTGAAGTAATGCAACAACGCATAGGTCCACCACGAGATCCCACAGATTTTATCAAATGCCATGCCCTATGTGGAATCTGAAAAGAGAAAATTTAAGCTTGTTACTTTTCTTGATATATAGAATCTGATGCTGATTAACTTAAGCATAACATTTGTGTGGGTTTTGGTCCTTTCTGGAGGCCTGTGATCACTCTATAGCAAGAGGGACTTCTCTACTCATTGCCAATTGGTTTTGAGTTGGATATAACGTTTTGCGCATGGTATCAGAGCAGGGCCCATTCCATCCACATTTTAAAAATTAACAATTCTGACAGACCCAGCAAAAAAGGGCACGGTTATAGACCTAAAAAGAGGCTACACGTGACAGACCTCAAATGCAGTTGCGCGCACTATCGTATGTGTGTCCTTTTTTTTCGTGGGGGGGGGGGGTAGTCCCCAAGAACCTTAAGTAATATAGTCCCCAATTTCTTGGGAAAAAAATGGGTGATCACTTAATATAATGTTTGAGACCTTTCCACTCATTGCCAATTGGTTTTGAGTCTTTTGACTTGTATATAAAGTTTCCACATGTCTAAGTTTGTTATAATAATTATGGTTTTAGAGGATTATGGCACCTATAGAATTGAAACATAGGAAGGAGAAGACACGTTGAAAGGTAGCATTAGGTGCATTGTGATCCTATGCATTTGGTGACCAGATGTCTTTCAAAGGAGGGCAAGTAAGATTGAAACATTTGACATAGATAATATGCCCATGCCACACATTATGTGGTGCAAAGAATTACGTTTTCTTTTAGAAAGGCATTCCTCGCGTTTGGAGGTGCGTAGGGATAATTTGGGGCATGACACAACATGCTTTCCCAACGGGTTTTGTTGTGCACAAGAGCTCAAAAGAAATTGTAATTTGGGGCATGACACAACATGCTTTCCCAATAGATTGGATCCGGATCTGAAAAAAATCCGAACCCAAGTCTGATATTTCTAATCCGATAGTCTGAATTAAATTCGGACTGATCCGAATCCGGATTCGCGAAAACAAAACCCTTCCATTTAATATAAATGGACATAAATTCCTTTTATTCCCCTAAAATTCTGCACCCCCCACCCCAAAAAAAAAAAGAAAAGGATCAGATCGAATCGGAATTTTCGGATCGGATGTCGAATATGGATCTGGATTGCTATTATCAGATTTGTCGATATCAGATTCGGATCCTACCAGATACATATCCAATCTGGTCCATTGACAGGCCTCGCTGGGATGTTGCAATTCATCCTTAGGGCATGTTGTTTAATCTATTTGTAGTCCCTAGGAATGATGGAGTAAGCTTGCTTTGATTTTAGGAGTTTGGAGAATGCAAGACATTAGCAGGGATCCCCATGTGTTGTGTGGTATGTTTGGAAAAGGAAGAAATAGATTTAATGCTGCTATTTGCATCAGTAGATGTGGACTTTCACTTCTAGAAAAATGTTGAGATGCTTGCTTCTTGTTGAAGAGAATCAAGTGATTGCTTTTGAGGTGAAGAAGTTTGTTGTTTCTCGATCAATTATTGTGCGACTGGTGAAGTTGAGAATAGAAACAAAGATTTGGGATTTGGTAGAGGATTGAGGATTGCGGTATGTCATTATCTTGCCCTAGGTTAAACTGTAGCATCCCAGGCCACATCAGCTACGTAGGCTATATAAGTGAGCTGTATGGATCTAGCCAAAGTGGACAATCATTATCATTTGGATTTGGAACTGGACCTTACAATCCATATCAGAGTGGAACCTGCCTTCCCAAGTGTGGGCCATGCACATGGCGGAAGTCACTTCTCGAGTTCCGTAGGTGACAGGAAACTGTTATGCTGATCTAATAGTTACATCGCTGTGCGACACACAAGGCTGTTTGGTCTTTGATCGTTACCGTCTTGTTCTGCTTGGTAGGTTAATCTCTTGCATTATACTTTGAGCCTATACAAGTTAGTTCATTTCTTTTCCCAGTCATGTGCGTTTTAGAGCGTGACGGCACAGCCCAAAGCATGAGCATTGTTGCGCCAGCCCATCAGTCAGGAATTAGCGTTCGACTTTTACAGAAGTTGTCATTAAAGTGTCATCAATGAACATGTGGATTGGGTAAACACATCTGGTTATTTAACTTGTAGTGGAAGGTTACAAATGCTGGCATATGTTTGAGTCAATGTCTTGTTGAATTGATTCTCGCTATCAGAATTTCCATTGCGATGACAAAATGGGATGATCAGCAATTTAGCAGTATTCTGGCGTCTTTTGATCAAGTATTATGGCATCTGTTCAACCAATCGTTTGCCGTTTCTGTTTCTTCCCCATTGAATTTTTGGAAGATGCTGATCACCAAGTAATCAAGCTGACGTGTCTGTAGAATTGTACAAGGTTTTACTTCATGTGACATTGCTGATGTGAAGACAATTAAATTTAAGAATATTAAGTGCAAGGAATCTAACATTCTTTTGGTGAACTTTTATACCAATGATTTATTTTTTATTATGCATTTGTCGTCTTCTAAGTAACTGTCTCTTATTTATGCTCTTGCCATTGTAGGCTTCAAGATGTTGGAAAGCCCAAGGCTGAGGTGGCAGCAATGCGTGTCATGGAAAGAGTTGCTGGTGTGAATATCGTGCCACATTTTTGCCGTATTGAGGACAAAGAGCTTGACTTCTACAACGATTTCAGCATTATTGTACTTGGGCTTGATTCTATTGAGGCTCGGAGCTACATAAATGCTGTGGCCTGTGGGTTTTTAGGTATATGGTGTTATGTTTATCTTCTAATGTGAAAGTCTAAAAGTATTCTATGAACAGTTATTATATTTTTATGATATACATGACATGGTTTGATTTCAATCTGACTTCTCAGTCTCAAATTCTTCCCTCATTTGGGGCCTTTACTTGTTTCTGTGATTGCTCAATCTCAAATTCCTCCCACATAGGGGTGTAAACGAGCTGAGCTCCAAGTTGTTCAGGCTTGACTCAACCAAAAATGTGTTGGCTCGAGCTCGATTCGAGCTGCAAAAACTGGGCTCGAGCTCGGCTGGCCTACTATTTCCAAGGCTCAAGCTCAGCTCATCTTTGCTCGCTATAGGCGTTGCAAGCTCTAGTGGAGTTGGTTTGGTTAGGAGTGCTCTACTTATAAGTTCCTTCAGAAGAAAATTTCATAAACATCCGATGTGGGACAAAAACAAAGCAAGTGGGAAGTTGGAAACCTCTTCTTTTGCATTTACTCCTTACTTTCTCAAGTCCCACATCACCTATTTAGGCTCTCAGCAACCATTCTTCTTCTATAAATACACCTCTCTGTCCCAGCTCTTCTACACGTGCACTCACAAGCTGCCACTTGGTAGATGAGGATGCATTTATGTATACTGTATGTATATGTGCTCTGGTTCGCGATCTCACTTGAGCTGAGCATGAAGTAGCTCGGGCTTGGCTCGTTTATCTAACGAGCCAAAAATTCTGGCTCGAGCTCGTTCGTTTAACTCTCGAGTCGAGCTTGAACGAGCTCAACTCGAGCTGAGCCTCGAGCTGCTCGTGAGTGGCTCGGCTCATTTACAGCCCTAGTCCCACATATGGGCCTTGTATGGTGTTGAAATTTCCCTTTTCAGTCAATGTTGTTCCAATATGTTCACCCCAGTTTCCTCCATTGATGATCATGCTCCCATAACTTCCGTGCCCAATGCCACGTCAAACTGTTATTTGATATCTTTATGGCAGGGAAACAAAAGCAGATACCCCTATCTTAAAATCTAGCAAACGTTTACAAGTAAAAACTTAGTTATTGTGCAATGTATTTCTACTATTTGTTTACCATTACAATATGAGAATGCTATATATGGTAAATTCTCTTTTATACTTACATGCATCTCTTGGTTCGACAAAAAAGTGAATCTGCTAGTACATTATTGAATTTTGAAATTTGAGAGATTTAATTTATGGGGAAAAAGTGAAAAACATGTTTGTAGTTAATAACAACTATTTGTTTAAGGCATTGTGGACTTATGGCAACAGGGCAAGCTTTAGGGCGATGTATGTGTATCAGGCATGTGCCTGGAGGTTTCCTTGAGGCTTGCTTTGCTTTTCTAGTCAGAACAGATTTCTCAATTCAGTTTTTGGCATGAGAGCAACTATCGCGGAATATCATAGGCGTCGGCATTGACTGCCAGCACATATGGAATTTTATCTTGACTTACCTTTTTAATTTAACTTACATTCTACATTTGAATTAATTTTTGACACAGTGATTGAATTTCTTCGCCATTCTTCATACCTAACATGTGATGTTGTCAAAATGAGTAGTGTATGTCAGTGATTCAGTTGTAGCTTATTTTATTGGTCCTGTGGGTTTGTTGAAATGTAGAGTATGATTCTGATGACAACCCACGAGAAGAAACAGTCAAGCCCATGGTAGATGGTGGAACTGAAGGCTTCAAGGGCCATGCAAGGGTTATTCTTCCTGGGCGCACCCCATGCTTTGAGTGTACAATTTGGCTTTTCCCACCTCAAGTGAAGTTCCCGTTGTGCACTCTTGCAGAAACTCCTAGAACTGCTGCTCACTGCATCGAGTACGCCCATCTAATAAAATGGGATGAGGTAGCCAGAGTATCATTTTTTTTTTCTTCCCTTTTACTTCCGAAATGGTGCTTTGTGGACAATTGTCATAATGATGTTTCACTTTTCGTCTGCAGGTTCATAGCGGGAAAACTTTTGATCCAGATGAACCTGAACATATGCATTGGGTTTACTCAGAAGTTAATAAAAACTCCATTTGTTCTTTTTTTTATTTTTTGCTTTCTATTGCTTCTCTACTTATCCTACCCATGTCCCGTAGGCTGTCAGGAGAGCGGAGCTTTTTGGCATTCCAGGAGTTACATATTCTCTGACCCAGGTGACATACTCCGGTGTTTTCAACTTTCTGAAAAGTTTTCCCTTTCTATTGATTGCTTGATAGCAATAGGTTCTGTCGTCCATTTATGATAGTCATCAAGAATTACAAAATTTTGTTGGTTTAAGCTAAATTCTCTAGCTCGTTTGGGGCAGATTATCATGTTGGATTTCTGGCCAAGATAACTTTAACAAATTGAAGTGTTGACTTTGTGTTGGTGCCTGTTTGAATTTTTTTTTCCCCTCACTTTGGCTTGTGAGTAATTGACTTTAACATAAGTTAGCTGCAAGCGTGCAACAAAGACCCACTTTGTTTGTATTTGCTGGGTGTTTATATCTACCATTTTATCTGTAGTTCTTATCATATTGCTTTAGTACTGTTATTTGAGAGAGAGAGAGAGAGAGAGAGAGAGAGAGAGAGAGAGAGAGAGAGAGAGTGTTTAACGAACCCAAACACATAAGACTTTATTTATATTATGAGAGAGGTGAATACAATGTGTAGCTAGGCAATGTGGGACAAAAACTATTCTAACACTCCCCTCAAGCTGGAGAATAAATATCACAAAATCCCAGCTTGTTACATAAAAACTCTAAACGTGGCTTAAACAACGGCTTGGTGAAAATATCAGCCAACTGAGCTCCTGTAGATACAAATGGAGTAGATAACACACCCCCATCTATCTTCTCGCGAACAAGGTGACAATCTACTTCAATGTGTTTCGTTCTCTCATGAAATACTGGGTTTGAAGCAATATGTATGGCTGCTTGATTATCACAATGCATAGGAATAGGCAACTGCACACCAAAGCCTAACTCCTCGAGTAAACCTCTCAACCACACAATTTCGCAAGATGTATGTGCCATGGCTCGATACTCGGCTTCTGCACTGGATCTTGCAACAACCGTCTGTTTCTTGCTTTTCCATGTGACCAAATTGCCTCCAACAAAAGTACAAAGACTGGACCCGTAGGGACCGTCTATCAGATGGTGATCCTGTCCAGTCAGCATCGGTAAAGGCTTCAACACGCAAATGACCATTGGACCGATAAAACAGACCACGTCTCGGACGAGCCTTAAGATACTTTACAATACGAAGACAAGCTTCCCAGTGTGGAAGTCGAGGAGCTGACATAAACTGACTTACCATACTAACAGCGAATGAGATATCTGGACGTGTATTGGTAAAGATAATTCAACTTGCCAACTAAGCGACGATACCGGTCTGGATGAGGAAATATCTCCCCCTGATCAACACAAAGCTTCACATTAGGATCCATTGGAGTCTCCACAGGTTTTGCTCCCAATAAACCTGTCTCCTCAAGAATATCTAAAGCATACTTCCGTTGGGACAAACTAATCCCATCCTTGGACCTTGCTACCTCAATACCCAAGAAATACCGTTGCTTACCCAAGTCTTTAGTGTGAAACTGACGCTGTAAAAATTGCTTCAACTTATCAATGCCATACTGATCATCTCCAGTAATGATGATGTCATCCACATATACAATCAATACTATTCTTCCTCGCTTCGACTGTTTGAAGAATACAGAGTGATCCAAATGAGATCGACGCATACCGAATTCCAGCACAGCCTCACTAAACCGACCAAACCAAGCTCGAGGTGATTGCTTCAAACCATATAAGGCTTTGCGAAGACGACAAACCTGAGAACGCCCCCCCTGAGCAACAAACCCAGGAGGTTGCTCCATATAGACCTCCTCGAGCAGATCACCATGAAGGAAAGCATTTTTAACATCCAACTGATACAAGGGCCAGCCAAGATTGGAGGCCAAAGAAATAACCACCCGGATAGAATTCATCTTGGCAACAGGGGAAAAAGTCTCAGCATAGTCAACCCCATATGTCTGTGTATAGCCTTTGGCCACAAGGCGGGCCTTATATCGCTCAATAGTGCCATCTGGATTATACTTGACCGTAAAAACCCACTGACAACCAATAGTAAACTTTCCTAGTGGAAGAGAAACCAACTCCCAAGTGCCATTTTCATGGAGAGCAGTCATCTCACTCTCCATTGCTATCCGCCACTCTAACAGAGAAAGAGCCTCCTGTACAGTGTTAGGAACATGTATGGAAGAGACAGAAGAAGTAAAAGCACGAAGAGAAGGAGACAGATGATCATACGAGACATAGTGGGAAATAGGATGAGAAGTACAAGTACGAGTACCTTTGCGAATTGCAATGGGAAGATCAAGATCAGATAAAGGAGAAGAGACTACCGGATCATGCGATGGGGAAGATGTTGGGGCGGGCACTGGTGGGGCAGGCGCTATTGGTACCTTGTCACGGCGAACGTATACCTGAAAAGGTTTCTCCTGCAAAGGTTGAGGAGGTGGAACAGAAGGTACCACCATAGGAAAGACAGACTCATCTCTAATAGTGTATATATCTGAATAAAATGGTAATGACTCATTAAATGTAACATCAGCAGATACAAAATGTCGACGTAATGAGGGCGAGTAACATTTATACCCTTTTTGAGTGAGGGAATAACCTAAAAAGATACACCGAATGGACCGGGGATCAAGTTTGTCCTGATAAGGGTCTAGAGCATGAACATAACAGGTGCTCCCAAAAATCCGAGGTGGTAAAGAGTGAAGTGGACGACCAGGGAATAATACCGTATAGGGTATCTGACCACCCAGGACGGTGGAAGGCATACGGTTGATCAAATAACAGGCTGTAAGGACAACATCATTCCAATAAGACTTAGGCACTTGCATCTGAAATAACATAGCACGCATAACTTTTGACAAATGTCGAATCTTGCGTTTGGCAACTCCATTTTGTTGTGGAGTTCGAGCGCAAGAGGTCTGGTGTATAATGCCATTATCAACAAAGAATTGAGAAAAAGAAGTGCGATAATATTCACGTGCATTATCAGAATGAAGTAGACGAATGCAAGTATTAAACTACGTCTTTATTTCCATAAAAAATTGCTTAAAAATGGATGACAACTCTGACCTAGCCTTCATAAGATAAATATATGTCACTCGAGAGAAATCATCTACAAAAATAAAATTATACTGGAAACCGGATAAACTTGGGACATGTATGGGTCCCCAAATATCTGAATGAACTAACTCAAAAGGGCGTGACACACGACGCTCTACCCGAGGATAATATGACACTCGACGATGCTTACTAAACTCACAGACTTCACAAGATAAGCTATCAATATGACTACATGAAGGTACTAGTTTCTTTAAACTCTGGAGAGAAGGATGACCTAGGCGACAGTGATGGTGATATGGAGATTCTGATGACTGAAGAGCAATCGACTGAGGCCGAACATCGCTGACAAAGTAATATAGGCCACCACGCCGATCTTCCTCCCTGTCTTTAGATCTTGAAACACACAATCATGAGGAGAAAATGTGATGGAGCAATTTAAAGACTTGGTAAGCTTACTAGCAGACATAAGATTAAAGGGAAATCGAGGAACATGTAACACAGAGTCTAAAGTAAGAGAGGAATTGATAGGGATAGAACCAAAACCAGTAATCTCAGTGGTAGAACCATCTGCTAGAGTAACACGCGAGAGTTTATTAACAGATTGATGATCAATAAAGGAAGTTGAAATACCAGTCATATGATCAGAGGCACCAGAATCAATAACCCAAGGGATAGAAGTAGAAGAAGAGGCAACACAAGCAATGGAAGAACCTGTTTGAGCAAGCGTAGCAGTGGAGGAAGATCCTGCAGATGATTGTTGAAATGCCACAAAGCGTTGGTACTCCTCAGCAGAAATAGTCATTGGTTGATCAGTAGAGTGATGGGATGACACTGTTTCCTCAAAAGTGGCAACCTAATGAGCCTGCGGATAACCATGAAGCTTATAACAGTAATCCACCGTATGACTTGTACCCCCACAATGAGTACACGATCGGGTACCACGGCCACGACCATAACTACCTGAACCACCTCCCCCTGATGGGCGACCATAATTGCCGCCATCACGACTAGAGCTACGACCATTGAACCCAGAAGTACCACGACCACTGGAACCATAACTAGAATCACGTCCACCAAAACCACGACCACCAGAACCACGACCACGATTGCTAAACCCAGAATCACGACCACGATCATTACGACCATTACCAGACCCAGAACCACCAGAGACAACTGAAGCCAAAGTTGAACGCTCAGAAAAAGGCACAGGAGGTGGTGTAGAACGGGAGGCAGAAGATTGACGAAGTCGACTGAAGACCTCGCTGAGAGAAGGTAGGTCGCTTGATCCCAAAATCTGATTACTAACTGGATAAAAATCTGAGGAGGCACCAAATAGGAATCGAGCAACCTCCATACGCTCACGCTGGCGTCGCACAACCTGAATATCAGAAGACAGTGGCTCACAAACACGAAGTTCATCCCGAGTACGACGAAACTTAGCATAATACTCCTCGAAAGATAAGTTGCCCTGAGAGATAGAAAAGAATTGCTGATGAAGATCATAAGTGCGACGGAGATTGTTCACACCATAATACATCTCCTGAGCCTGTGTCCAAACCTGTTTGGCTGTGTCCAAGAACATCAGTGAGTCAGCAATATCTTCATCCATACTATTCCACAACTGACCACGGATCCGAGCATCCTTAGGTTTCCACAAAGTAGTATTTTTAGGAGGATCATCAGTCAAGAAAGAAGACTCGGACTCCCCCTCATAGTAAACCTCAACTGCCTTAGCCCAACTAGCATAATTATTACCATTCAACCGTGTGGATGTAATTGGCAGCCTCTCCCGGGAATGAGAAGAACTTGACGAACTACCCATAATAATAGAACTGGAATTTGAACCAGAACTCACAGACTTTTCGTCAGACATGTTGTCAACAAATCAACCACTGGCAACCAAATTAATCAACACCAATAACCACCAATAACCGTGTAAATGTAATGGAGAGGCAACACCACCAACAAATCAATCAGCTACTTTAATCACAAAACAAGCAGCATCACAAAACAAGCAGCGACAACTTACTATCCATATAAAACAGCAACAAAGTAACCAAAGACTTGGGCAGGGAACAATAAGCATCAACACCTTATAATCTGAGTTGTGATCGAACAACACCAGGAGAGCTATAAATAGCAACAATGATGAAATCTCAGAATCTGAGTGATGAAATCTCGAGCACGACAATGATCTCGAGCACTAACTAGCAACATGAAGCAGTGACGATAATTTCGAAGGTATATCCAGAACTGTCGAACACCATGGATGGTCTGTGAGTGTCTAATAATGGTGGATTGGATCTGTCAGCACCAGGATTGTAGCTGTCGAGTACTGGGTTGCTGATTACGAGACAGTTCAACTGTTCAAGCATCAATAGAGGATTTTCGAAGGCAAGGGAGTCGACAAAGGTGATCGAAATCAACTGTATGGGGTTCGATGGTAGATTTCAGGGGTCGGTTAGGGCTCGATTGTAGATTTCGGGGGTCGATTAGGGTATAAGATGGTTGCTTTGGGATTTTCAGGGGTCGATGAGGGCTCGATGGTTGCTTTGGGTTTCAACTTTTTGAAGACGTATGGTGGCTGTGTTGTGAGTTGTGGGTAACGGTTAGGGTTTGTAGGTGGTTGACGATGGGTTTAGGGTTTGGGGAGGTGGCTGACGTAGGAGATGGTTGCTAGGGTTAGGGATGGTGGCTAGGGTTAGGGTGGAATCAGATGTTGCTCTGATACCATGTTATTTGTGAGAGAGAGAGAGAGAGAGAGAGAGAGAGAGAGAGAGAGAGAGAGAGAGAGAGAGAGAGAGAGAGAGAGAGAGAGTAGGGTGTTAACGAACCCAAACACATACGAACCCAAACACATAAGACTTTATTTATATTATGAGAGGTGAATACAATGTGTAGCTAGGCAATGTGGGACAAAAGCTATTCTAACAAGTACCTCCAGTTGGTGGCCATAATTTGCGTCCCTTTTAATTCTGCTCGTTTCCAGATTTGTCGTGACATAAATTTGGTTGTAGTATGTTGTCTTGTTCGTACTCATTTGTGAAAGAAAGTGTTTCTGCATCAACGTTACAGTGGCTTCAGCTCTTTGATATCATAGCCTCAGCATTTCTTCTCCATGATAACAGGATCAGACTTTATCTTTTGTTTGCAGGGTGTTGTAAAAAATATTATACCTGCCATAGCTTCCACCAATGCAATTATATCAGCTGCGTGCGCCCTCGAAACCTTGAAGATTGTCTCTGGATGCAGCAAAACATTGTCCAATTATTTGACGTGAGTCTTGAGTCTTTTGTACTGCATGAACTTCAAATGTGTTCCTTTAGTATTCTATGATGTCATTTTTAGTAACTAAGGTTAACAATTTCCAAAGCTGATTCCCTAACAATAACCGCAGCTGAATCTCTTATTGTGCTATTTCCTGCATATTTTTTGGGCATTAATTTGTAGATAGTGCTTACCCTTTTGAATCCACATGCAGATATAATGGTGTTGAAGGTCTCCACACTAAAGTGACTGAGTTTGTGAAAGACAAAGACTGTCTTATATGTGGTCCTGGTGTTCTCATTGAGCTAGAAACTTCAGTTACTTTACGAAAGGTTTTAATTCCTCACGGCCCTAGTTATGTTTCATGAATCATAATTTGTTTTTCAGGTTGGTCTTTGACTATGAGTTATGACTCATGCAGAGAATGTATTTCCAAAAAAAAAAATGACAATGAATTAAGACTCTTAGACTTGGACGTGGATTGGTCGTGGACTCATGGATGGTTTAGGTTTACAATTGATACCTGACCAAGAATTTGTTCAGATGCAGTATCTTTATGATCTCTTTCCTTTGGTTCAGTTTTTGGGAACCTGGGTTGAATCAACTTGACAAACGGACTACTACATAACTTACAATAAGTTCTCTTCAAGTGTGACAGGGTCGCTTATCCCCAGAAGTGACATAACTAACTCGAAAATTTAAAAGATAACTCTGCAAATGACCCAAACTAGCAACCTGTTGGATCTTTATTGGCAACTCTTTTAAGCTGACCAAAATAAAGTGATACCATTGGCTGGTTGAGCAAGATTCTGTGCTCTGTTGTTGATACTTATAGTCTATCATGCTATTGTGAAAGTAATGGCTTCTATGTGGTTGGACACCGTCAGACCAACATTTCTTCTGGTTTTCTGCCTGTACACCTGCTTTTTGTCATACTTTTGACAAAATAGCTTTAGTTAGATGGAAGAAATGGCCATTCTAATCGGAATAGAACAATAAGAAGCTCTTGGTTAAGCCAATTCAAGTATATTCAGTATTATATTTCCTCCTCAAAGAAACAAAATTCAGAATGAATACTAATGCTAGATACGAGCTCATGAATTCCTCATTGTTATTCCTTCTTTCACCCTACCTCCTGGGGTTATTAAATACTTACTTTGAGGAATCCGACTCGCTTCCTAACATATGTGCGTGTTCAATGACTGCAAATTTTCAGCTCTGTTGATTTATATACATACATATCTCAATTTTATTTGTCTAGCCGTTGGAATTTATCCATCTGATTCTAACACATTTGATTAAGTGGCATACTCAGTTTAATTTGAGCATATCTATATCTAGTAATAATTCTCTCTTCATGGCAGATCAATTTTTAGGTTCACACACATTAATGACAAGTACTACCATAGTAGGATAGCTGGATTTCCAACGGCAAGAGTGTGGGTTTTGTTTGTGAATCCAGTTTTCACTTCACTTTAAAAGCACGTCCTGTTAGATAATTAGGCATGGGAATGGTTCTGTGCTACTTCCATGCACGTTTACGTGGGCATTGTTTGGATCAAATTTTATGATTTTCTAGTGAGAGTAGAATGTTAATCTGTATCAGCTGTGAGTGCAGTTCTTTCTGTGAGTCAAATGCTGTCAAATGCTGTTCATTCCTCTAAAACTACTAACATGGTAGAACGCCTATTACCTGTAAAACAATGCATCTTCTTATTTGGATTTTCACCCTCTGACAATGTATTCTGTCAGAACAGATGGATAATTGTGTTCTAGTGGGCTGCGTGGATTCTGATTTTTATCATTTTGCTTATACTTACTGTCTGTCTTATATTTTATGCTCCTATTGATTTACTTTACATTGCACCAGTTTATTGGTTTACTTGAAGAGCACCCTAAACTACTCCTATCCAGAGCAAGTATTACACATCGTGGGAAGAATCTGTACATGCAGGCACCTCCTGTTCTAGAAGAGATGACAAGATCCAACCTTGATCTTCCTCTTTTTGAGCTGATGGATAAGATTCCAAAAGACATTGTCCATGTGACAGGTACCACGAGCAAGAGTGACAAGAAGACATCATCGTTGATGAAACTGCGCGTCATTTTCAAGGGTGTTGATGGGGTGGCAGATATGGACACCGCTGGTGGGTCGTAGTTTCTGTGCTGATCCTGTTTTCACTCCATGGAGGGTTTTTTCCCTCTCCCTTCTCCCCTGAATATTTGACAGTGTAGAGATGCAGGGTTTAGTGAGGGAGTTTGGATGCTGCCTACGTAATATTTTTTCCGGTTGTTGTATTTTGGAAAGAGCAACTTGAAAAACTGTGAATTGATCACCAATGTTAAATGAAGTATTAGGGACTTTACTGCGTGGGGATTCCCATAAAATTTTAGTCCGAAATTGTGTTGATCAAAGGCTTGAAGTTTAGAACTATATGATGGAGCGTTGGATGTTTTACATTATTTTCTTGTGCTCAAATTGCATTTTGGAATAACAAATATAAACCTGGAATATGAATGAATGTTTCTGCTATGTTGCAAGACTGGAACATTTAGACAAGGACTGAAGTTGAAAATCCAGCCACTGTCTTTATTCTCTCTTTTTGGGCAAGGGCTGCAACTACTTAAATGGAAAAGTCTTCTGATGTCTGATCAAAGCATCATGGTCGGGTGTCGTACTATATCGGCGGATAATTGCAGTTTTATCAAATATTGTTCGAGAATGTGTTGCTCTGCGGTCAAAAAAAAAAAATAAAAAATCTAAGAAATGATATTAGCAGCTTCTGGAAACAATTTTAGCTATGGAGATCGAGGCTGGGAGATTCCTAGATCCTCATGGAGTCCATTGAAAGCAATCACAATAAAGACGCCACCACACGTGTGAATCCTTATACAATTATAGCTTTTTGGTAACTGAGAGATGGTCAAAGAACAAAGAATAGAAATTACAAGGAATAGACATGGCATTTGCGAATTGTTTTGAAATGGAACAATACCTAAACAAATCCTCCATTCGAGTCTCATGGTGTTACACCTGGGCTTCCATACCATGCTTTGGTTTCTAAAGAGATTGCTGCTAGAATTAGTCTCTTAAAACCCCTAGCTCGCTGTCCTCAACAAACAGAAATGGTTTTCCAGTTCCACTCTGGGCAAAAACAAAGGCAAACCATTGTAGCAGAAGTTGCACCAGTTTAAAACCAGTAACTGCGGACAATACAGATTAGCCTTCAGCTGTTAATGGATAAATATACCAAGTTTTGAATGCCATGTACCTTAACATGAATGGACAATGGCACACAGCATTACAGCTTGCTAACCACGTGAATTAGCTAAGTACCACACGTATGAATTACGATGCTTTAGGAGTTAGGACCATGCAAAAATAGCAGTTTGCAGCTAAAATACCACATTTCACAACTACTTCGATGGCACTGAAGCAAAGCACAAACACAAAAAGGGAAGAAGCCAAAACTGGGAACTCCTGGAAAATCACTTACTCAATCGCCGAAACACACCATCAGCTTCTATTCAAAACTTTTTCCTAGATAAAATAACATGTCCGTCTCTCAAGGAGAGAGTGCTTGGTGACCCAATTCTTCTTTAGGAAAGGACAAAAGGGTAAATGATGACTAGGAGAAAAGAAGTACAAAGGAAACAGGACCACCGGACATCAGGGTTTGGCTTAGTTCCTTGTCCCTCTGTTCCGCCTAGGGGCCACTACTGTCCATCCATCTTCTGCTTCAGCTGCCTCACTGGGTCTTGGCCCATCAACCATCACGTCCCTATGATTTTGATTTGACTGGAAATTGGGGGCATCAATTACCATTCCTGATGAATCATCATTCTCAGCTCTCCTGTTATTGTCTTCATCAACATCGTCGTCGTCATCACTATTCATGCCCTGATGCACAATTAGGAAGCAAAAGACAAACCATTAGTAGCCAATGTTACATATAACCTTCTAAATGTACAAAATACCAGTGTCGGCTCAGATAAGCGTATGAGATCCGTGTCCAAAAGGCTACTTTAGTGAAAACAATCTAATTACCAGCAGTGCCAGCATATGACACACGGACCCCAGTTTGCTGCCACAAGGCATTCAAACAGCCCATATACATGCACCATATGGGCTGTATCACAGGAGAAGATAATATCCTTTGTTCAGAACAGGGCACACAATGCCTTGAATCTCCAGATAACACTCCCCTAACTCTCCTCAATTTATAACTCCAATGTTAAGAACTTCACAATGAGGAAGTTGAAGCTCAACAACTTTAGTTCGACTACTTGCAACATGAAAATTGCTCAGTTTAATTTTGGCTTTACAAATGTGCACCAATCCTATAATAGAAATGCCTACAGGCTTGACTAGGCTTGAACATTATCATAGTTAAAAAATGAATTATATGATCAATTTATCAAAAAAGACAGAAATGTTAAATACCTCTGGTTGTCCTGGGGAGTTTTAGAGACACGTCAGCAGAAAGTCCAAAATAATGAAATTTGATTAGTGAGTTGGATGGCTCACATTTGTGGATTGAGGAGGTGGTGACACCATCTACAAAACCTTATATTTTTTAACTTGCACTGTCTGCAAAACTCATTATATGGTAGGAGAACATGACCCCTCCCTATGAAGCATCGACACTCCTAGGAGGCGCCGTATTGCCGTATGGGACACGGGGACACGGCTAAATACGTATGGGACACGCCACGTGGTGTGTCCCCCAAATTTTTTAAATTTTTTGACGGGGACATGGCGGGGACACATGGGGGACACGTGGGGGACACGGCTGGGGGACATGGCAGGGGGCAAATTGTAATTTTTTAAAAAATATTTGGGGTCACTCTGTAATTTTTTAATTTTCAGGGGTCAAATTGTATTTTTTTAAAATTTTTTGGGGTCAAACTGTAATTATCAATCTTTAAATTTTAAGGTTTTTTAATTTTTTTATAATATTTATATATAAATTAATATATATATTGCCGTGTCCCCCGCCGTGTCCGTGTCCCTTTTTTCAAAATTGCCGTATCCGTGTCCGCGTCCGTGTCCGTGTCCGTATCCGTGCTACATAGACCCCTCCCATACATATACCAATCACATCTGCAAATTTGAATCTAATAAAAAGAATATGAGTTGCTTCTGCTAAAGGTCATTTTCCCCCTGGAGATGAGAAAGCGAAGTAAACAAGGGAAAATCAAGGAAAAGTTCAGGCATGCTTGACCAGACTTCAAGACTCAACACTTGAGGTAGGATTACTACTTAAAACCTAATATTTTCCATATGATCTAACATATAGTTAGATTAAAATGGATTGGAAATAAGGAATTGACGAAACTAAGTCTAAACACCTTGTTTGGATCTAATTCATACTCTTTTCTCTAGGAGAATCCTTGCTTTTTCTATATTTGGTTGAGAACCATGTGCTAGTAAGACTTTTTGAGGGACTTTTGCAACTTCGGTTAGAGGAGATGTTTGGACTTTGAATCATGGCCTGGAGTTCAAGAATTGAAAAGGCCCAAAAGCAAGACAGTTACTGACAGAAATTAGATTTTCAGGGCTTCAGTTCAAATCCTAGTGGCAGGATACTTCTCTGAGAATGACTAAGCCACCCCGAAACCTTGTTCCCGTGATCCCCACCCAAAATCTCTTAGTGTATCTCCAAAAGAAGTTACAAAAATGAGATATATATCCAATTTGGACGTCCGTGTCTTCAAAATCCTTTCCAGGGAGGAAGCAAACAAAAAACTATTTTGGTTTAGCTTTGTCTCTCTTCAAGTTTGAAAAGTGAGATGTCTCTTCAAATGCCAACTCAACAAATACACTCAAAGAGGTTGGTCAAGACATTAATTCTTTCATGAAGTGGGCCCCTAAAAGTCAAAGAATGAATAGTAAAAAATAAAGTTTGAAGAACCTTATGAAGTACGCTTGCTCCAAGTGATTCTTCAAACATGGGTCATCAAAGTACAAATTTGGTAACAGTTTGATTCCTCCCTTGGAGTTCCTCCCATCGAAATGCACAAAACCAAGATACGTTGGTCCTAGATGAGCTTATTTATCATCTAAGTGCGTGCCAAGTGAATAGAGGCAAATGCTCATATGTGAAGTTGAATATGTTTACAGCAGCTCAAGGGAAGATTTTATAAATGGACAATCTAATTAGGAGAAGGTAATTGTATATAATCGTTGTTATATGTGCAAAAGTGGACCAGTACGAACTAGTTGTACTGGTATGTTGTCAGTCGAGGAAGAGAGCAACAGTAAGAAAAGCCTCGTACAAACATAGCAGCCTTCATGAGAGATTGTCCAGCTCGAAAGCTAACTGCTTATCCTTCATTGGTAGAGCCACTTTCATCCAAGTTGTGACATTCTCCATTGTCAACTACAATATGCAGACCTCTAATTCACTATTAGTTTTTGTGATTCTATTTACAGGATTACCAGATATTTCATGTGGGAAGATGGTCCTCGTACAAAGAATTTTACTAGGTGAATTGGGACCCGGTTTGCAAAAGTAAGAAAAAGGAGCTCTCGCTCTTATTAATATCATGATTGTTGTGTTGTGGCTAGAGGTTTGTGGAACCTATCTTTGGCTTGTTCGGACTGGCTTTGGGTACAATATGGAGAGGTGGTACGTGTAATGTCCAGGTGGAGGGGTGGAATGAAGGGGGTAGGAAGGATAGTCGCATACACCATTATGCCTTATCTTGTTGATTCGAGCATGACATAAGACCAATCCAAGGCGTGTCAGATTACATTTCTTGGATTAAGAGTCCCTTTTTTATTACTCGATGTAGTTGGGTGACGGATCTGTACCTCAAGTCTAGATTCTTCTGTGAATTTTGTAGATTCGCTTTGCTTGTAGACTTGGCCACTCGCGCTCGTTATTAGTTGGTTGTACATGCGTATGCATATGTGGGTAGCATACTAGCATCCCTGTGAGGTTTTTATCTATGTTTAGCTTTCCTTCTCAAAATAGACAACTAAAAAACAGAAAATTCTCATTTAAGAGTCGCAAACAAAACTATATACATCCTTCACATATTCAATATTGAGAGGACACCACAAAACTTGAGCACTACCATACTTTAACATCTTAATAGGATTGTTAATGAATGCTTAGCTTGTCCATACTATTCTTCAGCACGAGGGCACATCTAACCAACTACCATTACAATCTCTTCACACAATTTCTGGATGGGAACAACTTGTACATTTTAGATTTACCTTTTACAGCTGCCTGGGCAATCTTTTGCTCCAAATGTTAAACCATGTAGAGCTTTTTATCATTCCAAAACATTTTGTTTTTCAAACATCTAAAGTCATAATTCAGAAATTTGAAAACTCCAAAACAAGAAGAAAAACATGAGGCACCAGCACAGTAAAAATGGTAAACTACTCTCATTTATGGAGCATTAAACTTTTAATCAAAGGAGGGCTGCACACACTTACCTGTATATGAGGAACAACAACAGCCGGAGGATTAGCTTCCCTCAAAATTTGGATCGACTGATAGTTACCTTCCAAACATTCTTCATGCATGATCATTAATTTCTCAGCTATCTGCATATTCTCATTTGAATAAACAACACCAAACAGCCAATTGGCAGAGATTGCATAGCTGAATGCAAATGCACATAACTTGCAAAACATACAACTTGCAAAACATACAACTTCCAAATCCTAATTACAACTAAGCATGAAATAGACGATATTAGCTAAATCAACATATAAAGATTGGTAAAAAGTCACCAGTTCCTATTTAATTTTTCAACAAAATGGCAATTAGTTGCACATGCGCTTATATTCTACTTCTGCTAGTAAATTTGTAACTACAAATAAAAGAACATTAAATTCAACCCATTCAAACGACAACATGGATTATAGTCCATTCAAACGGCATTGTTTAGTAAATATTTTAATGACCAGAACAAGCATAATAATGCAGGAACAGACAACACCACGAATATTCCTCAGACATGCAAAACTGCAGCCCAGTACCAAAGTATCTTTGCAACTTTTGTATAGGACGCTTTGTTCATCAGCAAGTTTAAAATTAAACCCTGGTGTTGAAAGGAATCCTATTGAAACCAGACATTGAAAGGAATCCTATCTCAGAGGTATACTAATCAAAGGATATTGCAACTTGGAAGGACACATGAAGAACATTGACAAAAACGTGCCAAAATTTATATATGTGAATTTTCTTCTATCCTCCATATAAGAGAATCAGAGATAAGGAGCCAACATTTCTTTTCTTATCCAATAGCCAAAGGACTTGGTGTCGTAGACCTTAGAAGCTGACAAAATAAATAAATTTCCGGCCAATTTCCAACATCTTAAATTATCATTTCATGCTCTTACATATTAAATAGGCTCTACGTGTGCAATTAGAAATAAAGTTATTTGTCCCCAAGTACAGATAATCAACAAACTCAGACCTACATTTCTACAAAAACATAGTTCACAGGAGTGCAGGACAATTATGAGAGTTTCAGTCGAGGATATTCATGGACTAACTAACACAAGCTCTAAAGTGTTCTAAACAATTTTAAAAGCAAGAAGAGAGGACCATAATGAACATATGCAACAAGATTATGCAAGATCTGACCACTTGACATAATTGTCATTAACATGGATATTGAAAATGCAGGGTTACTCGTTACGAATGGAAAACAAACCTCCTCAACGCTGCCGTCATCAATCTCTGTATTGAGAGAGAGCATAGATTCATCAAGCATATCTTCTAAGTCATCAATATATAATTGCTCTGGCAAAAAAAGAAAATCAAAAGCAGAAAATTACACGAGAAAATTATATCAAAATCTAATGATAAATCTACTCCCTGGGGATACTTAATTTTATCATTGCACCCAAATAATAACCCACTCAGGGTGCAAAATACATTCCGGCTAGACAATTGTTAACAATAGAAGTCAATTAATGCATTCTATCTCTAGTAATACAGTTCACGAATATCAAATTCTTTTGAAATCCTTGTCAGACAACCTGATCAACGGAATGCTGAGGTATGTTGATCAAATTATTAGTAATGAGATGAGACAATGTCCCAAAGTGACTCATCAACACCTTGCAGAAATGATAAGGAATGTTAAAGAAGCTGAGAACAAGGTGAAAATGAACATGCCTAAAAAAGTTCCTTTACCACCTTCGTCCTGCCAATCTAATGCTATTGGTGGAATGAGTTTTGAAAAGGGAGGATTTAGGTTGGACGGGTATGAAACAAGAAAAAGAAAGGCAAGTGGAACTACTGCTATTGAGACGGCATTCAATCTTGGTGCTCGAGAACACTTGCATTCTGAGATTGCTCGCATGTTCTAATCAAGTGGGTTGCCATTCCAATTATGAAGAAACCCATATTATGTGAGTGATTTTCAATTTGCTGCAAACAACTTAATTAGTGGTTATGTACTGCCGGGTTATTACTTGTTGAGAACAACTCCATTACAAAAGGAAAGGGCAAATGCGGAGAGGATGCAATTGATGCTTCGTATTAGTTTTGTTAGCGTTCTCTTTGTTTGGAATGAATTTTGACATGGACATGTGCTTAATGCTTGTTAGTTGCAATTTAACTACTCTTTTAACTTGTTTTGGCTTCATGTTTTTGCCTACTAGGAGACTAATAATTATGAATTTGTATAATTTACACAGCTGTATCCCGCCGAATCTGAATTGGGTTTTGCCATGTCGCCATATCTGTTTCGTGTCGTATCCAAATCCTGTACCGTATCCGTGCTTCATAGTCTCCACTAGATGTATGTCTCAGCAGAAAGCTTCACCCATTGAGAAAAGGGGGTGTGAAGGAATGTTATCTCCCAACCCACATGAGAACTTTTATCAAGCTTTATACGGCAGAAAATATTCAGGACAGAAGAACTCCCAGAACGAGATATAAATATGACTCATAAAAGAAAATAAAAGGGTGAAGCCCTTTTTTTTTTTTTTTTTTGCCACCATTGCATACAGAGGGGAATTAGGTTAACAAATAACAACCAAATGGTTTTGAAGTCTCTCCCTAGTCTTGAACCCAGACCTCGCTTTGAAAGCCAAGGGATACTAGCAGCTGAGCAAAGAGCCAAATCGAGGTGAAGCCAATTGAATTACCAGGGTTTTAGTTTTTCCAAGGTACGGCTATCGAATTGAATATCAAAGGGAAAAAAACCCATCAAAAGTAACAGTAGAAACGATGAAAGTACATCTAGTGTATAGTAAAGACATATACAAGTACCTCTGGATTGGGTGAACCAAGAGAAGATGTCGGCGGCGAGTTGGTGGGATTTGAGGAGAGAGTCACGGCCACCCCACTCGTTGACGACGGCCATCTGGAGGGCAGACCATCGAGACAGAACCAAATCGATGCCTTGCCGAAGCTGCGCAGCGCTATCTGCTGAGAGTATCCTCTCAGGAACCATTGGAAACCCTAGTCTGCCACAAAACCTTGCTCTGAGATCTCAAATCTATGACCCCGTTTGGATGAGGTTTACAGAAGAGGGGTGAGTACTTGTCGGGTTCCAATTGAGTACTCTTCTGAAACTCCCCAGGCTTTGGCTTCGCTATATATGAAGTTCCAAATCATCTGCTCTTCTTGGTCTCCTCAGTCATCCTCCTCTTCGAATCCAAGCCGGGAAGAAGCCAGCGAGTGAATGGAGACTGTTGTTCTCTTTTGAACCCTAGCTCACACTCAGGTGACAGGTAACTACTCTGTGACGAAGACGATCGATCGACTGTACTTTTGTTCTCAGATTTGATCCAGACTTAGATTCATTGGACAAGATGTGAGGTTGCTTCGATTTTACTGGTAATGCAGCTATATAACCTTTTCCTTTTCTTTTTTCTTTTAACAGAGCAGCTATATAGGAGTAATTGTTTGCTATTATTCATTTGGTCATTACTATTTGCTAGTATTATTTTTTGGAAAATGCTAACATTTGCTCTTTGGGCTTATGTCAAAGGTTGAAAAAAATGTTTTGAAATGTATGGAAAATGCATAAAAGTATAGTAGGTGTAAATGTAAAATGTGCTCTGGAGTGCATTTTTGTGTGTGTGTGTGTGTGTATGTGTGTATAGGCGCGCTTATTGTGTGACCAGTAGGCACACAAAAACAAGACCCTATTTTTATTATTCATGTGGCGTCAAGTGTTCAAAATAAAAGGTCACATGTTTGATTTAACGGAGTCAAGAGTCCACCTCAGCGAAATCCGATAGCAATTTGACGGAGTTAGACGGCAAGGGGTAAATTAATTAACGGAGTGATAGTTTGGGAGTGCAATTGAAGTTTATTGAAGTTCAACAGTCTCTGAGACATTGAGGTCGAAGTTTGGGGTTTTTTTTTAAAATTTTCCCAAGAAAAATTCCCTAACGTTACAGGGACACACCGAGGCCTTGTTCGGTTTGGGTTTTGGGATTTGGGTTTTGAGTGGAGAGAGAAATAAGGGTAATTATTAGAAGTAAGGGATAATGATTGGAGAGAGATAGAGATATAAATGATTGAAAATATGGGGTAATGATTAAAATAGAGATAATGATTGAAGGGAAATAGGGTAAAAAATTTATATTTGGGTTTTGAGACCCAAACCAAACAAGGTGCGATTGTTCTTGCCTCTCTGCACGAAGATGGAATCGCCATGGAGATTACATCTGTGCACAACTTAACCTTTTTTGTTTCCCCCGTCCGAGCACAGCTTAACCTTATTTGTCTCCCTTTTCCGAATTCACATTGAGAGTCATAAATCCACAATTGGTAGAGACTGTGCGAAAGTAGGGACAAAGGAAATTCCAAAACCCCAAACTTTGCTTGTTAAATTCGAAACCTTTGGTAAGTTTTTCCCCACTTTTTGTTACAATTATGTGATAGTTATTGTTCCATTAGTGAATGTTGATGTTTTCGATTTTCCATTTGTGATGGACTTAGAAATACTTAAAGCATGAAACTATACCTTTATTGGCCTGTTAGTAATACAAAACATCAGTTCATGACCTTCTTTTTCAAATTCTTGTTTCATAAAGTATACTCTTGTGGAACAGAAGGGTAAAAGCTTGTTTGATTCTAAGTTCCAGTACGAATACGAACCGTGAAAGCATTGCCTAACAATCCTTGATACCTTCGGAATTTGTTTTTCTTTTGTTGGAAGCAACAGAGTGGCTAACAAAATACCATTTAAAAATCAGTCATAATAGTACTTGTTAATCTGATTGTTTCTTTTTATAACATAAGAACACTATATCATAAGATAACCTGAGTGCCTTAGCCATCACATAGGCAGCCATCTCTATTGCCCTAAGTACCCTAGTGACCACTATTAGAAACAAAGTATTACATGACAATTTGATAGGAACATTACATGATAACGGGGATAGGAATACATAATAAAGAACATTACAAAGGTAGCTGAGATAGCTTTTGTCCCGATGATTAAGCTCCATAGCAGAAGAGATACTTTTAGCACAAATCTGAATTGTCCAAGACATCATCATTCAAAGAGAATTTCAGATCCTCCTTAATAGATATGTTTGCCTCGCATGCATGCAAACCAATCCTTTCGATGTCAGTCTCCCTCTGCCAACAAAACTAAATTTATAGTTTCTTTAGGATTCACGACAGAACTGTGAATGAATCACCAAGCAGTACAAATCCAAAATGAAAAGATGTCCTCGTGCAAAAGTGGCTTTCTACAACTTTCCTAGATCAATCAGATTCATTAAAATATCTCTATATGTGACGAATCTAATACTAATAAAGATCCTAGAACTAATTACCTTTCTCGCTTTCCCAGTTTGTTAAGAGCCATAGCTCCTAACCTACTAATTTTCTTACACACACTATGGAGTATTATACATAAGATTAGACCTATACTCATATATGTCTATCAAGATTTATTCTACACAGTAAAACGCATTCTTCAACTAAATGAGTACTAAACCCAACTAATATCTTGCCCCATTCACCATTTACCTGAATATACATCAGTTTCAATATACAAGATATGGGTGTATTTTAAGTGTGGTTATAACTGTGCATACTAAAAGTTCAAGTAGTCAAAATCAAAGATAGTAGCATATTTTTTCTAGAAATTAACAAAGAAAAAAATTCGCTCAGCCTTCCATTATAACTATGTCTGTAATTTTTAAGTGCCTTGATCGGAGGGATACTCTATTAGAGAAGGTATTCTCCATTTTGAGTATCAAGCACTGCAATTAAAGACCCATTTAATCATACAATTTGTAAGAAAACCAAGCATAAGAATTCCTTTGAAAATTTCGTAAGCGATCACTTTTAAGGTAGAATTTGACTTAGTTTAACACACACACACACAAAATGAAGTGTAAGTATCAACTGAACTTCCTTTGAAACTTTACTTTCTACTGCATGAATGGAGTGTGAAATAATAACGTATTTATTTTGAAACATGATTTTAGATGAAAGGTTAAGAAATAAGAACATTTGTCTTGCATTCTTTTTAGTTCCATCACTTCCACCTTAAGGTGTTAGTTGCACTCATGCCTCACTCCATCACAGTATCATCTACCCAAGTTTTCCTGCCTTTGCGACAGACTTCGCCTTGAGAACGCCATAATGTCAAGGCGTATACATTGCCATCACAGGTATCTGAACTGTGAGGGACACTGTGTGATTGATGCAACAACATCACCTACATGATTTAGCTTACGCTGTTCGTGTGTGGTATTTGAATTGTTAGTCTTAAATTGATCAGTTGTCATTGAATCTACAACTATTTGATTGCTTTAGATTTCTCATTGTATCTCTAGAAAAGTCTGTACTAAAAAATCATGTGTTGCATTATGACTTCAAAAATCATGTGTTGCATTATGACTGACAGTCGGCTTCTTCCTTGCCATCGATTGGCCTAAATCTCAGAATTGTCAATGCAGGATGGGTCATAGGATTATTGGAATTGCTATAGAAGTCTCACTGATGTTCTTGATGCCAAAAGTGGTCATGAAATGACTGTTCCTGCATTATCTCTCCTTTATTTCTGATAAGTTGATCTTCATTGCCCTGTTTCATAATGGAAGAATCCATCATCGATACACATCCTACCACAACATATTGTTCAGCCATTGTTGATAGCATCAAACTCATCAACCCCAGAGAAAGCTTTAGAAATTTTAATAGAAGCTTCTAGAACTTCAGATGGTCGCTCAGACCTTGCTTCCAAAAATGTCCTCCATGTAGTCCAACTGTTCTGTCAAAATCTGTCTTACCCTTCTTGTAGACATCTTCTTTTATTTTCTCTAAAGCTTTTAAGAAACCTATGTGCGGGGGAACTAACCAATCAGAACTCCTTTGTTGAACATAACAGAGTAGCAATTCTCCTGACTACATTGCATTCAGGGATCACCTGTGATTCAGATTTTGCGATGATTCATATGGGGTTGCAAGTTTTGGCAAATGTTTCATTGGCTGGAGAACTACATCAGCTTGCTATTTGGGATAAGTTTTTTCCACTTATGTTTGTTCAAATTGCTAGTATACGCAGAAGGGAGACTTGTGATCCTTTGTGCATGGTTATTTATACATGTTGTGATGGAAGTAATGAACTTTTTGGCAAGCTTTGTGGAGATCAGGGTTTGCCCATCTTGGTAGAAATTGTACGAACTGCTTCAGCAGGTAAATATTTTCGAATTTAATTATGCTTTCACATATTATGTCCTTGTTTAATTTTCTTTTCATGTTCCAACTTTGAGCCTAATTACATGAACTGAAAGTGCTTTTACGTTATCTGTTCTCGTCGGATCTTGTTAGTTGGCTTTGGAGAAGACTGGTTAAAGTTGCTTCTATCCAAAATCTGCTTGGAGGAACATCAATTTCCTCAACTGTTCTCTAGACTATACCTAGTTGGTGCTTCTGAAGACGGTGAAGATGTTAACTTTAGGAATGACGTTTTTGTGTCAGAACAAGCATTCTTATTGAGTGTAGTATCAGAAATCTTAAATGAGCGAATTGTTGAAATACCCATTTCTCACGATTTTGCTATGTTTGTTACTGGAATATTGAAGCAAGTTGTGGGGGCTGTTGATTGTGTGATCTTCCAACTGGATGTACTATTGTTGATATTCTTGGATATTCACTCACCATTTTGAGAGATTTATGTGCCCATGATAGTGGAGGAGTCTCTAAGGTGGATGGGTCCGTGGATGTTGATTCTTTACTATCCTCCGGACTTTTGGAACTGCTATTGTGTTTTCTACGCGACCTTGAACCTCCAACAACAATTAGGAAAGCAATGAAACAAAGTGAGGACAAAAAAGGAACAACTTCTTATTCATCCAAACGGTGTCCATACAAAGGATTTCGGAGAGATATAGTTGCAGTCATAGAGAATTGTGTCTATCGGAGGAAGCACACTCAAGATGAAATGAGAGAGAGAAACGGAATACTTTTGCTTCTACAATAGTGTGTCATAGATGAAGACAACCCATTCTTGAGGGAATGGGGCATTTGGGCCGTGAGGAACTTGTTGGAAGGGAATGCTGAAAATCAACGGGTAGTAGCTGAATTGGAGATTCAGGGTTCTGTTGATGTTCCTGAAATTACTTACTGGTCTTGGTCTTAAAGTAGAGGTGGATCAGATAACTCGTCGTGCAAAGCTTGTAAACTTGTCATGAAGATTTCTTGGCTTCAATGAGTATATATTTTCATGGAGCTGATCAAGGTGAGTGGAAGGGTAACAACTCCTTGTGCAAAAGTTTTGGTGTTTTCTGGTTTTCTGCTGTTGGTTGACAGATGTGGAAGAAAAATTTACTCAAAGTTCAGGTTGTTTGCTCCTTTTTATCAGTGTCTTGTCTGCTGCTCTTTGGAAGACATTCAAGTTTCGTGTTGTTTTGTGCCATGTTGATGTGGTAAGCCTCCTGCCTCCTCACAGTGACAAGTTCTTCATGACTCTTGGGGGCTCTTCATTTAAACACTTTTTTTTTCTTTTCAGAATATGCATTTCTTGCAGACAAATTGTATTTTCTGTTTCATTGCGTCTTTGCATGTAATTTGGGGGATTTCGTTGCTCACTTCATTATTTGTTCCAGGAGGATGTGGTGAAGCCTTTACTTGAAGTCACCAAAACAGCTCTACTTCATGATTGCACCCTTTTGTGCGCCTGGAGGTATCTTTTGTCGTGCCCATGGGGTTATGCAAACTATAGTATTTGTTATCTATGCAAGGATGCAACTCCCTCTATCATACGTCATTGTGGCTTGTTACTTGAGAAGACTATACAAACTTCTGATAGCATCGGATTTGTTCTATATGAAATCATCCAAATTATCCAATTATTCTGCATGTCATTGCAAGTGCCGCTTGAACTTTATCATTAACAGAAAAATGCTTCGCAATTTTATGGTATCGAGTTAGTTTTCATAAAGATAACTACCGAATGACTCTTTTGAAATTGTTTTTGAGTGTAGAATAGCTTCTTAAACTAGTTTGTTTCCTTATTCTAGCTTGGAGGAATGTGGTCGGTACTTGGAAACAATAAAAGTATATGAAAATAAGCCTGCAGACATCATCCAAGGGCAAATGGATACAGACTACTTATCCCAGGTATATATCTATCTCATCAAGGTCTTTGGCTTGTGATTCTGGTATGTTATTGGGAAGTTAGAGCCTCTATCCAGGGGGTTAATATGAAGTACTTGTAAAATATGAATGAAAAAGTTTGTTCCACACTAAAACTTGAGTGATTGAGCTCGGCTACTCTCTTTGCTTGTAGTTAAATCATGCTCTGACGACAATTCGGCATGTTAACAAGACTGATGTGGTCACCCTCGGTTCTACATTCGGGGTATACTTATATGTGCAACAAGCTACTGATTTCATTACGTTCTCTTTTGTTCTTTGGAATTGACTATCTTCTGATTTCAGACTCTCTCTCATATCATGGATGCATCCATGGAAGATCTTGCCCGTTGCCCTGGCATTGGAGAGCGCAAGGTTAGATTTGACTAACTTTGTTATTCGTTCTCTTTTATTCTATCCAGTTTTCATGCACCACGTGCTTTTCAACTCTTCGCCATATCTGCTAAAAAACAAGTGCATCTTCCTTTTGTCAAAAGGAACCGTGGGATGGACCTAAGAGACCTCCACACAAGGTTGTGAATACCATTCCGCACCGGCCAGTACGTGCCTTTTTTCCTAAAATCAGTACCCCTACCCCTCTAATTTTGTTCCGGTTCAAATACCGGGTGGTACCGGTCATACTATATTTTTTTTTAGGAGATAATTCCATAATTAAGTTGTACCAAAAAAAAAAATTACAATTTTCTTTATTTCTTACTGCATGACCTTCAAATCATTACTATTTTTTAGTTATATTTTCATGTTGGTTGAACTTTTTAAGCTTTTAAGCGTACATATGAGTGTGTGTGTGTGTGTGAATATATATTATTTACAACACAAAATCTGAACGGTATCTGAAATTACACTGGTACTGGAATTTATAAGAAAAATGGTATTGTTACCAGAACGGTATTCAAAACCTTGCCTCCGCATTAGATGTTTTGATGACTTTAAAACTAGTTTGACATAAACAGTAATTTACAAATTTTGAGGTGTTTTACAGTTGAGAGTTAATGAACTTTGCTCTGATGATGAATCAGGTAAAGAGCTTGTATGAGACATTTCATGAACCATTCAAGCGTGTGGTTCCCAAGCATCTTTCTGTCCCAGAAACTTCTACACCTAAGAATTTTGAACTGCGCCCTGTGAGTGAAGGAAATGAAGGTGAGAAAGAGGACGACGCAAAGAAGCGTACAAAGAAAGAACCTGAAACAACCATTAAATCAGCCCTATCAGCTGCTTTTGCTAAGTATTCAGATAAAATTGGTAAGAAGAACAATATTTCAGTAGAGGAGAAGATTGAAGAGTGCAGTAGCCCTGTGGAAGCAGAAGGAGAGAATAGGAATCGCAGCGAAGAGGCTGGAAGCTGATCCAACTAGTAAGGGCGTGTTTCAGGGGAATGTGTTTTTTTTCTTTTTTTGGTTCTGGTGTTTGAAAAGATGTGTGAAACATGGAACATGTAGCAGAACAGTGTTTACAAGTGTAAGCTGAAAAATAGGGGATGATTTTCACCATAGTCAATGTTCACTATCCGTGTTCCGTGCCCATTGCATAACCTTTCTTCCCATTTTTTGATAACTGAAGTGTTTGGGCCTGCTTTGTTGCACCTCGACTAATCCCACCGTCGACTAAAATTCCGTATGGACTTGCCCAAATGAGTTGATAGCACCTAAGAGTTTTTGAACCCGAGACATTAGGAGGGAATAAACCCTTAAGTGTTGACCTAAGAGTTTTTGGTAGAATTAAACCGAAAGAAATTGAACCAAAGTAACCCATCTCCCAATAATCCTAGAATTCATGACCTAGCAAACTTGTAGCACACATTACCCATTATCTCAGCGCTCTCTCTGTGTGTGTGTGTGGACTAAGGCAGCTCCTTTTTTCTTTTCCTTTTATCTTTTTTTGGAAAAGGAGAACATCAATCTATATATACATATACATAGGTAAAACATAGAGTTCAGAACAGCAGATTGGACCAGATACAGACACAAAAGAACAAAAATACAGCTGATAATAAGCTCAAACAAAGCCATCAAAAAGCAACAGCCGAAAACAGACTATGATAGCTAGAAACATCAAATCTACTGCGGCTTCAACTGCTGCACCACAATTCCTACTAGAAGGGGCTGCTTTGCATCTGCATCAAATGGGAAGGAAATATTGGCTTCATGATGAACTCTTGAGAATGCTGCAAAGTTAGCCAAAGCCTTGCCCTTGAGGGAGATCGTCCAGAACACATCGAGAATGCTGCTGCTAGGAACTCCTGTAATACAAGTGATCGAAACAAGAGACAGAATCAATGCATAAATTCACAAGTAAAAGGCAGCTTCTTATACTATTTTGTTTTTCTTTTTTTACTATTAGTAAGATATGATGTATTATCTGTCTTCCTATTAGGAAAAAAAATTGGCAGCTTTTGCACAATTTTGTTTCCACAAAACCAGTTATTTGATGTTCATGAACATTCAGTTGAATGACAAATTGGATCGTCTCAAATTTTTCCCTTTTCCTTGGAGAATCGTGAGCAAGTCTACTAGTGGAAAAATGACTTTTGCAAGTACGGTGCATTGGGAGTGAGGAAATCGTATTTAACTGACTGATTGGAAGCTCAAAATCCCAGGATTCGATTCACAATTCACGTAAAAACGACTCAAATCTATAGGTGAATCACGGTTTATCACAATTGTTACTTTCGACTAATATGAAACCACTTTGCTATTTTGCATTAATTTTTCTTATAAAAAAGCAAGAATATAAAATCATACATTTTCAAGCGAAAAACCTTATTAATTTTTCTTTTTTAATCATTTGGTATTTATTTTAATTCAGAGTGTTGTTAACTCATTTTTCCTGAACATTAAAAAAGTCATTCCAAAGATGTTAAACTTACCTTACTCATGAGTTATCTATTTTATTTTGCTTAAATTTTCATATTTTATTACAATATAAGAAGTACTAGACATCTTTAAGATGTTATAGTTTTAATTTGCTAGATGGTAATTATACAAACGACCCGGCTATTCGTACCGATGGAAAGGGTACAGAAAATGTACCATCGGTTTACGGGACCCACTTTTGGGTATCACACGAATGATCCAAACCGTTCAATAATTTTAAAATAATTTTTCGACTGTCGTTGCAAAAAAATCAGCTCAATTGGATATGCATAGGTGGGTGATCCAAACTTCAAGTTTTCATTCAGAATCCAGGATCCTAAATTCTGAATGAGAAATTGGAATATTGGATCACTCACTTACACATATCCAATTGAGCTGAATTTTTGCAGGGACACTCGAAAAATTATTTTAAAATCATTGAACCGTTCGGATCATTTGTGTGGGACCCAAAAGTGGACCCTGCAAGCCGTCGATACATTTTATGTACCCTTCCCCTTTGTACCCATAGTTTTATTGTTATACAAGTGCATGTGAATATTGTTGAGGATAATATCCTAAATGGATGCATAATTTCCCAAATCGACCTTTTCAATTCTTATATCCTCTGAATCATAGATCAGTGCAAGGCTCAGATCCGTAAACAAACCCAAATATATAGCCATATAAGCTACTGGCTACAAACTTTTATTGTGTTAAAACAAAGCTTTCATTTTTACAATAAATCTTTAACATCTATACACATACCCAATTTGCTATTGTATTTCTTTTCCTGATATGTACAAGCGCCTTTCCTGTTAGACCATGTGATCTTTAATATGTAGGTGTAGAGAGACATTTTTCAATGTATTTTTGAAATTTGGACCGAATCATTATGATTAATAATTCAATTCGATTCACTATTCTGCAAATGGTCAATCCGATATTCTATTTGATTCACGATTTGACAACCTTGTTATTAATTTTCGACAATATGGAGATCTGTTTGGAGATTGGATAGGATATGGAGATTTTTTTTTTGAAAATGTTTGGGGATTGGGTAGGGGGTGGAGATAAGCATGTCCCCGCCCCGAATCCGCTCCGAATCCATTCCCCGATCCATTCCCGCCCAGTTCCCGATCCGCCCGGTCCCCGAATCCCCAAATATAGGAGTCTATTCATGAGTTATGAAACTTTTAGGTCCCACTAAATTTTCTCCAAACACATAGGGTGCGTCACACTAAATTTTCTCCAAACATTTTATTGATAATTGACATTTGTAATACAATAAATGTGATTAAATAAGAAATGCATCACTATAATTTGAATACATCCCAACTAGGTTGACATCTACTCAACTATCAATCATCTGCATTCCTTAAAATAAACACAAAAAAATGCAAAATGAAAACAATATTTTTTCCAATCGAGCCGTTGATTTTGTTGTTCCTATTAATGAAATCAATTGTGTAAAGTTTCTTCTCAATTGAGTTTACTTTTCGTACTTTACTTTATCCTAGTGTTTCATATATGAAGTTGAAGATCACACTACTTAAATACCCTTTTATGCTATCTTACTTATGGTTCATTTAGTTTTCAAATTAGAAATCCAGTTGATACTTGATACAACTTGAATTGAAGCAGGAAAACACTTACGCTTACACATGAATACCGTGCCATGTCGTGTCGTGCCAGCAATGAACATACCGTGCCCGTGCCGTGCTCGTGTCTTCCTGACCCGTTCGACACCTCTACTTATAACTTGATTTTAGCATTTAATTTGTAACTGAGATTCTAGATTTCTAGTAATCTATATATATTTTTTAAATGATTGGATCCCCGAATCCCCGTGGGGATCCCCGTTCCCCATTTGGAATGGGGATGAAGGATGAAAATAAAGCCCCGTTGGGGATCGGGTAGGGAATGGATATGGAGAAGGGGTTTGGGGGTGGAGATAGTACTCTCCGGCCCCGATCCGTCCCCATGCCCATCCCTAATTAGCCCTCGGGTCCACTTTTTTGAATTTGGTAAGCTCTCATGTCCACTCTTCATTTTTACGGGACAAAAATGCCCCTCAATTAAGAAGTGCCTCTCTCTCTCTCTCTCTCTCTCTCTCTCTCTCTCTCTTAAACAGGTAGACCGCTTTGTTTGGTTGATAGTTTTGAGAATAATATTTTGAGAAATATTTTTGAGATAGTGTTTGGATGAGTTTTTGAAAAAAGTAATAATTAGAGAGAGATAGAGAGATAAATGAGAATAGTGATTGGAGAAAGGGGTATGAGTAAGAGAGAAATATGATTAATGATTGGAGATATGAGAGATGGGGAAAGAATCTTTTGGAATTTTTTTTGGAAATGTGAAGTGAACATTTCTTTTTCGAATTGCTAGCACCGCAAGCAAACACTTACGCACACACAAGCTCACGAGTGTGCATGTGTTTGGGCGTGGTTATAAAATTTTTGTTTTATTTTTCTAATAGATTTTAGTTTACCTTTTTGGTAAATTTGATATTATGTTCAATTCTTAGGGGGGGAAAATACCCAAATTTTCTTTACTTTTTATGCATTCAATTAGCAAAAAAATATAAAAATCAAAATCATGGGACCCACAGTTGCAAAGTTTCCACCATGAATAGCTCTCTACGGATACTTATCCAGCAGAAAATACTAGATTTTTTTTAACCATATTCTTATCTTAGTATCCTATACAATTTTAACTTTCTTATAAATATCTTTTATCAATTTTAACGCATAATAATGTAACGCCCGATTATTGAAAACATTATTTAACTAATTAAATGAACTATTCATTAAGGTAATAATGATTTCATTAATAAAGCAACGGAAATAACTTAAGTGGTCTTAGTTTGCTTACAAATAAAGATACTACTTTGTTGGAAAATTAGATTACATTGTTCCAAACAAAAATAAGGAGACTCTAAACTTTTAAATGTTCAGATTCAGGTCCTAATCCCAGTTCTCCTTCTGCGCATGCTCAGCTGCAAATTCCTGTCTCGAAGCAAAGTTCTTCTCTTCCACCTACAATGCCTGGGGTGATATGTCAGGGTCAATAACACATGAGTAAATAATCACTTAATAACTAACTCTTACCCACCAACCCTTACATTATAAATAACCACAGATCATGTGTAATCAAAATAAAGTACATAATTGAATAACAAGTAATGATTTCATTAACTAGCCTTTAACTTACTTTTTTTTTTTCATCTAAGTTCTCAACCTCGAGAATATCCTCCCAAATAACCACCAAGTCTATAGCCAGTCATTAATTTTTTTGTTATCAATTTTGTGACAAATGAACAGAGCGTACCAAGAAAACCAAATATCGGATGAAAGATAAAGGGCCCGTTAATAAGCCCACAAGAAAAACCGGTAGAAATTGGATTTCTCTGTTGCAGAGGCTGCTAGCTAGCTAGGCCCATGGTTGAAGCAGATGATGTGTAAAAGAACGGCAGAATCAATACACACAGTAAATGAAAATAAACGGCAGAATATAATATACACAGTAAATGTTTCCTAATAAAGATATAAAAAATTAAAAATTTGTTTCAGAAATGATATAGGATCCAATTAAAAAATATTTCCAATCCAAACTCCCGGATTTTATAACGTTTTAAATTTCTGGACCTTTTTTTTTTTGAAAATTTAACCGTTAGATGTTATTTAAAACGATTTTAACTTTCTTAACGCATTTTAAATTTGGCAAAAATGGAAGGGCTTGATTGCAGTTTTTCATAAAATGCTTTTATAAGCGTTTGATGAAAAACTGCCCTTTTCAAGCCCTTCTCCGGTCTTTTTTTTTACCAAATCTTTCTTGTTGGACCTTAAAAAAAACGTTTTAAACACATCTAACGGTTCGGATTTTCAAAAAACTATTGAAAGGTGGAGGTCCGGACGTTAGGTCCGTAAAAAGGGGTTTGGATGTGAAGGGGTTTCCTATATATATATATATATATACAGAACTTACCTTTTTCATTACAAAACGTGAAGAATAATCCAAATAAGACAACTGACTTTTTTTTGAGGTCTTTCACAGAAATGTTCCCAGTAATATATATATATATATTATTTATATTTTTCTAGTCCAAACCCTCCCGTTAATAAGAAAAAAGTGATTTTTTTGTGTTGCAAATTATTTTTGGAAAATCCGAGTATATATACACACACACACATCAACAAAAAGATACGTACACACTATTTGCCAATAAGAAACTTTTTAAAGGGTCTTTCCATAAATATAGATTAGATACCAACGAAATTATTCTTCTGCAGATATAAAGTATTTCAAAATATGGTCAAAACGCATGGGCGGAGACGTACATAGAAGAAAGGATAGTCAACTGATCCCACTGCATTAAATTTTTTTATAGACATGTATATATATTTTTGAACATTTCATTTCCTAAGACCATATACTCTATTCTCTAGATTTTGCCGTAAGTAATACAAAATATTTGCAACCTTCCCCAAATAGTTTACCAAAAAAGCGGAGCACAGCCCAGTACAACATATAATTCTCTTTTTTGTGCTTTCACTATTTTTCAGTAACATGAGATACCACTTTTTTCTTATATATATTGAATAAATCTCTTTTAGTTTAGTATTCTATCCCCTACCAAAGGACGTGCAATTTGCTAACAAAAAATAAAGTACTTCCGTTTATAATTTTTGATTTTTTTCTAATTTGGAACAAAGAAACTCGAAAAATCATATGTGAAAATACTTTTAAATTTTTGCCTAAAAAATTGCACGTACTTTTGTAAGAGACCATCAAAATAGGACGAAAGAAGTATATGTCGTAAATTCTTAACCCATTTAATGGTAGATCATGCCTACACCGCTCAGCTGGGAATCAGAATAATATCCCACTAAAGACATGAAGCTTGAAGTGATTTTCAAAAAAGAGGCCGTAGATAAAAAGGAAGTGTCCACATAGTTTCAAGAACAAGGGCTGAAACCTGAAAGCTGGAAGACGCCTCGATGTGGGGACCAAAGAAATTCGTTACGTAATGGAACCTGGCTTGCAATCTCTATAAAAGCATCTTCAGCCGAGTTTTACAGAGTTTTTCTCTAAAATTATATTTTGCCATCTTTTAGATAATTTAAAGAGTGAGTTAGAAGTGGGTACTCCAACATATATACTCAAGAAATTGTAGTTTTTTTAATCTTATTTTTCTACTCTTATCTCTATCTAGTGAATTATCCACACATATTGTGTGTATGTTATTATTTATATGCCCATAATCAACACATATAGAAAATAAATTTTTAGAATATAAAAATTATTTTCTGAAACATTCATAGAACTTATGCTGAAACTAAAAAAAATCTAGGAAATTGAAGACAGTTTTGAAAATTGGTAATGAAAAAACTCAAGACAATACACACACACACATGCGGTTCCGTTAACACAACGAATAACACAACATTTGACACAAAAATTTTTTTGTGAACCCCACGCGAATGATCGGAGACATTCAATTTATTTAAAATATGTTTTTAAGATTACCTGTAAAAAATCAACTCATTTGAATATCGGTAAGAGTTTGATCAGTTCATTTAGTTGATTCATGTCAGATTTTACAGGATAAAATTGAATGAACCGATCAAGTCTTTACCGATATCCAAATGAGTTGATTTTTTTATAGATAATCTTAAAAACATGTTTTAAACAACTTGAACGGCTCCGATTGTAAGCGTGGGGCTCTGATTATTGTTGTGTCAAATGTTGTGTTATTCGTTGTGTCCATGGAATCGCCCGGTATATATATATATATATATATATAGTAAGCTTCTAATGAGCTTCATTGAGTTCTATCATTGGAAGTTCTATGCGACCTTTTTTTTGTTTTTGTTTTCCGAACCGCAAATTTTGCATTTTCCAAACCATGAATGTTTTCTTCAAAAAAGGTCCACGCGGAAAATTTTCAAAAAAATACCGGAAGGGCTTTGTTAAAAACATCCACAACAAGAAATTTTGTTGGTGAAAAATGCATTTTAAAAACATCTAACGGTGGATCAGTCCTCATGGTCCGGATGGTGAAGTCCTCATGGAAGTCCTCATGGTGAGGTCCTCATTAGAAGCTCACCCATATACATATATATATATATAATGCTATCATATATTTTCCGGAATATATGTGTTATTATATACATAATATTACATATTTGTTGTTATATGTACTTACTTATAGATGTTATTACATATACATTATTATATATAAAAATGAATATATACTTATATATGTATTATATACATGTTATTATATATAAAAAATTATATATATATATATATATATAGGGGCCGGTTCCCCTCACACTTATAAAAACACATAAAAAAAACACATCACTCTTCCGCGCCCTATTTTGATGTTCTGAACCGTTGATCTTGTTTAAATGAGTAAAAGAAAAGGTCCTGCAAATTTTAAGTCAATCGGATATTGGTAAGTGCTTGATCCAAACAGCTTTAAAAACACTAGTTTCTGTCACAGTTTTTGCAAAACTGTTTGGATCAAGCACTTACCGATATCCGAATGGATTGAATTTTTGCAAGACCTCCTATTTTACTCATTTAAACAAGATCAACGGTTCAGAATATTGCATTAGGGTCCGGAACAAAATTGTGTGTTTTTTTATGTGTTTTTTTTAAGTGTGAGGGGAACTGGCCCCATATATATATGTGTGTGTGTGTGTGTGTGTGTGTGTGTAATATATCATAGAAAATGTAACAAGGAGAAAAAGTAAATGAAAAATGGAAAAATGAACAATAAAATGCATTGTTAAGATTTGAAGGTTTGTACCAAATCTACAAATTTCTAGAATGGAGTTAGAAATTTGTAAATTGGGTTAACTTTTGTTATCTCTGCTGGAACCCTTAAAACAACACTAAACCTCCAAATCTCTCAGTATTTATTTTTATTGTTTGTTACCACTGTCATCACATATGCTCCAAGAGCATCTCCAACCCACCCACTATTTCCGCAAATATAGAGGGCGAGTAAGTCCAACACATCCTCTATTTAATATTTTTCACTCTGTTTCATTTTTGTGGAGATGAGTAATGACAAGAAGTGTCTCATCAACCCTCCAAAAAATGAAGGGTCGGACTCCTTCGCCATTTATATTTAGAGGACAACATCTATATATATTGGGAGGAAAAGGTGTCCAACCATCTATTTTGGAGGGTTGATGGGACACTTTGTATCACTATTTAGCCTCATACAGATCATATAAATGTTAAAAGACTAAACAAAGGATTGAAAAAGTAGATTTGAAGGAAGAAAAAAAACAAAAGATATGGAGGGTAGGTCGGAGATGCTATATGACTGCACTATCCAGTTGGCCGATTATTAGGCCATGCTAGGTTTACTCAAATGATCAAAACTGTTCATGTAGTAGTGCTCGTCGAGAACTTTGTCCATATCAAAAACCATGTTAATGAAACACTGATGAATATCTGGTCGGAGTGAATTTGTTTGTTACTATAATGGGTTTGATCCAATGTGGCCGGCCAAATCCATTTTTAGAAACATAAACGCACTCCGATTAGGTATTAGTTAGTATTGGATTAACATAACCTTTGACATGAATGAAGTTCTTGACGAACGTACTCTACAACATGAACAGTTTCAATTGTGAAAGTAAACCAACCATGGGCAGATAATCGGTCGATTGCATAGTGCAGTTCTGATAAAGCTACCCACAAGCCAGCTCCATATAATATAACAATCCATCTACCCATACACACACATGCGTACGCACGCATCTTAACCGTCCATTTCAACAAATCAATGGTTCGGATCTTAATTACTCTTTGACCAGTCAGAGCTTTTTTACTGATCAAAGAGTGAATAAAATTTGGACCGTCGAAAATACTTTTGGACGGTCATGCATCGTACGTACGCGGACCATGTGTACATCACTTTTTCAGTAATATAATCCAACAGATGCTGCAATTCGATCTCTAAGTTATTAGAGGAATTAGGTGCATGTCATTTTTAACCAATTTATATCAAATCTTTGAGGACTATTGGAACTTGTGGCTCATATGGAGAGGTACCGAGAAATTCTGATGAAAGGCTAGATGCTGAGCGGAACGAAGCGGAGCTTGGCATCTGGCCCATCATGGGTCCAACTGTTGTCGCTAGTGGGCCGTAACCCCCACGATACGATATAGAATTATTAGGGTTGGAATAGAGTAGGACTATAAATACTCTCTATTGTAAAAACCCTAGCCGATTTTGATAATAGTAAACATACTCGCTCTCGCTCTCGTGGAGGTACCCGGTTTTGGGGAACCACGTAAATTCTTGTGTTCGATTCTTTACTGTTGTCGTATTCCATTATTGTGTGTGGTGATTTCTCTAACAAGGACCAATTCTAAAATTTAATGAGTTTGGGATAAAATACGACACATTGGTAAAAACAGTCAAATTAAAGTTAGATAGTATAAGTCAATGAGTAAATTCTCCACTGCCACTATATTCACTGATCACCCAACCAACTGGCTTGGCTGATTTGTCTAGGAAGGCTGATTTGTCTAGGAAGGTCGGCCGACTCGATCGGCCCCCTCCCTATCCAGTCAAGGTTATTTGATACTCCCTTCGTCCCAATAATGTTCTAATTGATATAGATCTTGTTTGATAGTTTTCATTGAGTACTCTAGCTAATACGGTGCAAAAAAAATTAAAAAATTATTTTGGTTAATACATTATTTTTTAATTTAAAAATTACACATAATTTTATAGTGGACTATCAAATTGTAACGGAGGGAGTAAATGTTTTGAGTGAGATTTTTGAGGTAATAAATGGAGAGATATAGATAGAGCAATAAGAATAATAAGTCGAGATAAAAATTCTTAGAAGTTGGTGGAATTGTAATCGTCACCAGTTGCCAGTTGGGATGATCGTGTAGTTTTGAGAACCTTCGTCAAGCTAACCCACATAGAAAGAGAAAGCACTATAGCTTTAAGTAAAGACTGGGAGGCGGGTATTCGAATATTTTTTTGCTATATAAAATTTCCATCGGGGCATGATATGGAGGCAGTAAAAATTCCACAATTAGAATTGGGATGGAATAAGATTCAAAGAATCATATCATTGGCGTCATTGAATCAATCTTTGTCAAGACAATAAGATTTGTTTTTTGTTCGACGGTAGGAGAGTCCGGGCAAGCTTACGTGTAATTTAACTATTCTCCTTTCCTGTCTGATCAAAGGCGCATCCATGCCGGAACTAGGAATTCATAAGATATCTCTCTTGCGGCCTAGTTCCAAGAACTTCTCAAATGCGTCTTGTGGCGTGAGAAATTAATGATAATTTCAGACTTGTCTAGAGTGTTACTCCCTCCGTCCCTTTTTAAGTGATCCACTTGGGAAACGTGTATTTTTGCAAACGTTTAAAAATGTACTTTCGCATATCGTTTTTAAATTTTTTTTGCACCAAATTAAAGTACTCAATGAGCACTTTAATTTGGTACTCCCTCCACCCTTTTTAAGTGTTGACATTTCCATTTTGGGCTGTCCCTTAATAAGTGTGTGTTTTGAAAAGTTAAAGGGTAAAAGTTTGTAGAATTATCATTTTGCCCTTTTGAAAAGTTAGTGGGTAAAAAGTTAATGGGTAAGGGTGAAGGATAATTTTGGAAAGTGGAGGTAAAAGTTGATGTGGAAAGTGAAAAAGTTGATGTGAAAGGTGTAATGATGATGTTTTTTTAATAAGTTGGATTTACGAAGCAACACATTTAAAAAGGGACGGAGGGAGTATAAAACAAATTAAAAAGTTATATAGAGAAATATATTTTTTAGGGGTTTGAAATTGCACGTATTCCCATATGGATCACTTAAAAAGGGACGGAGGGAGTATGATTTATTACTCACCCATCTCAAAGTAGGTGAATATTTCTCCAATATTTGTGTACCTAAGTGAAGAATTGTTTGAATAATGATAATTGTTTGGTTCTCACATAATGCATGGGCGGTGCCGGAGCGCGAGTGTGAAAGAGTCTTCCATAGACATTCTAATAAACAACTAAAATTCTTGAGTGCAAGGATTGAGAGCGCGAACGCAGAACGAGAATTAAGAATGGAAGTTAAGACCATTTTGAAGGATTACGTGACTAATGGTTCAAGTAGCAAGGAAAACTAGCAAAATAAGAGGGCAGCTCAATTGGCAACAAGAATGAGATGTAAACCTTTGACATCTTCGAAACTTGCAACCTCTTGGGGCCAGGCCAAGAGAGGAATTTCTTGTGATCTAGTCCTGGTGTGGATAGGCTACCTTTGGCTAGACCATGGAATAGAATAATCGAGGTGCGTGTAAACTAGCCTGAACACCTCTTACCATTGAAAAAATAAACACCACAACCTAACAAAATAGGAAAGGGCAATGTGGGCAAGTGCTGACACTGGTTGATCTCAAGGTGGCTCTACCACTGCTTGAGAGTAGAAGAATAAAATGACAATTGAAAACAAGAGCGTATAGAGCCCGTTTAGGAACCTAGTTATGGATTGCATTTTGCATTATGATTGTGAATTATAAATTTTTGGATTATGGCCAGCATAGATTATGATTATATAGAGTGTTTCGGAGATGTGTGTAGATAGATTTTTGAAAGAATTAATATTTTTAATCATTCAATGGAAAAAGATTCATTTATTAATACACATCGAAAATAACATAGAGTGATCAAAGTTTGACTATAATAAAACGAAATCCTTGTCGGTAAATTAAATTACATTATCCAACACAGGTAAATTAAATTACATTATCCAACACAGAATAAGAAGGTACAAGGGTTCTCTAAGGGTTTATGTTCAAATCCCAGTCTTTTATTGCTACTTGATCTTTTGTCTGATAATACGGTTCCTCACTTTCGTCTTCAAGACCTGGCGTGATATGTTAGGGCCAATAATAGAAGGGATGGGCAACGAATAATTTTGTGTCATTTTCGAATTATGTATCACTTATTTATGAATTCCCGCAACATTTTTCAACTTGCCAAATCTTTCGTATTATGTTCAGGTCGTGTCAAGTTTGTGTTGTCATGTCATGTCATGTCAAAAAGTCCTACTTTTAGCTTCTTTTTTTTACTTAATAGTTCATCAAACTAATGTCTAATGTATTAAATTACTCCTAAAAATATTTATTTTTAGCTCAGTTATATAGATTTATTTTATGTTTTGTGTCAGGCATGCCCAACTCTAAATAATAGCACCATGAGCGATACACATCACTCAATAGTTAACTCTCACCCACCAGCTCTTACATTACATTTAGCCACAGTTAAGAGCAAGTAAACGAATTTTTTATCTAGCCTTTAACTTATATTGCAACTAAGTTCTCTTCCTTGAGAACATTCTCTCATTTTAACCACCAAGATTATGACCATTCGTGATTTAACTCCCACCTTGCTTGCCTTAACTAGGAGGGTCGATGAAACAGTTTAAGTTATCTACTTATTCGGATCCATCAGCGCTGCAAAATGATGAATTCCCCATTGACTAACCAAACCACTGGAGTATATAGACCATCTTATATGGCCAAAAATTCATAAGGAGTATAATGCAACGTCATAACTTAGGGTTTCAAATAAAAAATCCTCGGTTGATTGCATTTCATAACATCTCATAACCATCATAATCCATTTGGTTGACCACCAATCCTAACTACGGGATAACCTCCCAAATCTCATCACATCTCAACGTTAATAAGTTTCGATTTCCTGTACTTATCTCTGTCTATGTGATTTCTATGTACGTATTCCAACCCAAGAACCTAGTTGTCCATTCTAACAAGCAATAATTTCACGATAATTGCAACACACATTATCTTAGCAAAGTGATAACAATAATTTAAGGATGCACAAAGTTCACGTAAATTATTCAGATTGTTCCATATAATTCTTTGGTGTTTACACATAATTTTCCAAATTTATAACTAGTAGGTTTTTATTTAGAAAAAGGTTTAATTTTAATTAGATAAAACTCAAGGGGGTGATTGTGTAATTTATAAAAGTTTAGGGTGATTGTATAGTACCGTCGAAGTATAGTGGTGAAATAATAATTTAGTCGAGTCTGGGTTATTTTAATACTTAAATAGAGGGGTATTTTAGTAGAAAGATCAGTGGACAGGGTAAATTGGTAATTACGTTACGAGGAAGGATTTTTTGGCAAAATATCATATTTTAAGAATATTTATGTCGTTTGGTTATTTGCTAGATGTAGACACCCCAATCCGGACCATTGAAGTTCTACGGCCTCCCCGAGGATGAAAATACCCTACGTGAGCATATGAGACTTGATTATGAACTTGGATACCCCACTGAAAACCTTCCATAAACCCACCAAAAGCCCTTAGAAACCCTAGAAACAACCCAAAACTCCAAAACAAGGGCACCCGAATTCCTCTCATTGGCACCTGGACTTGCCAATTCCAGGCGCCCAGAGAGAGTCCAGGCGCCTGGACTTCATATTACAGGCGCCCACACTAAATCCAGGCGCCTGGACTTCTACCCAGGTTGCGTGTGTTTGAAGGTGATAATGGGCGGAAAGATCACTTGGGGGATTTTTTGCATCAAAATAGTTGAGGGACGATTATGCCTCTATGTTGGCCCCCTGATTGACCCCTAATGAACCCCTTAGGTGGCCTTCTCTACCCCATTTTACCCCTCCTTTGCCTATAAAACCCCCCTCACCTCTCTCATTTAAGAGGATGATCACACACTCTTTCCTTGCTGTTATATTGTTGAAACATCTCCAGAAACTCCACTCACAGTTCATCTCTCATAATCCTTGATTAGGGTTTGATATAAATTGAGGACACCCCAGGAAATATTTAATAAAGGAAAGGGTAATATTGTCTTTTTATCTGTAGGTAAAACCTATAACGCAAAAGTACCTCTACGGTTGATTATCAAATTGTACCTTCATTGTGTGGTTTTGAGAATGCATTTTGAAAAAATACATTAAATATATAGACTGCCAAACAGTCATAATGCACAATAGATAATACATAATGGATAATGAAGATAGCCAAGAGGCTTCATAATCTGTGGTCGAATTATGTGACCTAGTAGTTGTTGGGAAACGAATCCCAAAACCCAGTAATTATGTGTACAGATTAAATAATAAAAATAAACACAAACCCTACGAGGCGGAATTAGGGTTTACCTCTTATCCGTAGACACGAACGGTGGTTGACTTGTTTATTTTAGAACTTGACAAACCCGCTTACTGTATGCAACAAACTCTGCTTGACAGTACCTCATGATCTTCATACATATTCCCTTATATCTTGATCACGTAGCCAAGTGTGGACTTCTACGTGGTCTCTTTGTTCTTTTTCTCACAGCCTCTATTCTAATTTTTTGAATAACTGTTGTGAGACCTAGAGAACATAACGATATATTTATAGGGCTAGAGCAGGGACCTAAGGAGAAATAAAGTCTGGGCTCCTTATGTAAATAAGAAAACCTAATCCCACCCGGATTCTATTCTTATTCCACAAATTATAATTCACACCACTAAAGAATTATAATTGTACTCACATCTTTATCTCGATTATATTTCGAGCTCCACGTTATTAAATACTTATTAATCTCCCCACGTTAAGATTACAGACAACCGTTGATTCCATTAAATTACTGACAATCTCCCACTAATCAACATCTTTTAAAATACCTTGAGACTTTCCACTTTACTCATTCGACATGTCGGATACAAATATCCACCTGCAGAGTTTGACATAATCGAAACTTATAAGCTTACTCAAGGGGGTATCATCAATCCTTAACGGGGCGTGGATTCCATCAATAATTAATATCCATATATTTCATGCATATAATGTTGTGACCCAACTCACCAAGACTATTGACCGTGAAAAAAGATCTCACTTTATAACGAATCAAAGTCAACAACATTAAATGTATATATGTATTAATTATATCCGGATTAAGAGCATAAGTATTCTTAATAACTATAAGGTTCTAATTGTCTTAAAATGTCAGTGCTAAGACAATTACCTTAAAGCGGTCATGTTTAATACACACAAAATGTACTAGCACAATGAGTTGGAACTAGAACTGTTCATTGTAGTCAAGACAAACCTACTAAAATATTGTACTGCAATCCTACTGATGGTGTGTCAAATTCGATCTAAGATTGTGATCCAAAACTTATATTCCACAAGAACCGATGATCCAATCTTCTATGTGTAAGCCGTACTCTACACACTGGATCATCTACTATTTAGAATAAAAGACACATGCACAACATACAATTATATCATGCAAACATTGCTCATAATAGATTCTCATCAAAAAAGTTGATTAATAATTATCTAACTAAATATTAATCCATTACATAAAAGCGTGACTTTTAGTATAAGTTTCTAACAATCTCCCACTTAGACTCAAAACCATGCTGTCACGCATCTCACTTCCATTCCCTTTACGTGACTATCAAAAGTCTTGGCATGTAAGCCATTCGTAAAAGGATCTGCTAGGTTGTTTGTTGATGCAATCCTTGTCACAGCTACATCACCTTTCTGTACGATCTCTCGAATTAGGTGATACTTATGCTCGATGTGTTTTCCCTTCTTATGAATCTTTGGCTCCTTCGAGTTAGCAACTGCACCACTATTGTCACAATAGATTGAAATTGCTAACTACACCGAAGGTACCACTTCTAGATCCATCAAGAAGTTCTTGAGCCAAATGGCTTCCTAGGCTATTTCAGAAGCTGCCACATACTTGGCCTCCATGGTGGAATCAGCAATACACGATTGTTTGATGCTCCTCCAACTTATGGCTCCTCTTCTTAGGATAAACACATATCTCGATGTTGACTTTCTGGATCTCTTATTTGATATAAAGTCTGAGTCTGTGTACCCACAATGCGCTAGATTGTTTGACTAGTAAACCAACATGTAATCCCTAGTTCTTTTCAGATACTTGAGTATATGTATATACCAGTCCAATCTTCTTGTCCAGGGTTAGACTGAAATCTGCTAACCATGCCAACAGCAAAGCAAATATCAAGTCTAGTTCACAGCATAGCATACATGAGGCTTTCTACTACTGAAGCATAAAGAATTGCCTTTATTTTCTCCATCTCCTTAGATGTCTTAAAACACTGATCCTTGGATAGATTGACTCCGTATCTGAAAGGAAAGAATCCTTTCTTGGAATCCTACATGCTAAAACGAGCACGGATCGCATCGATATAGGAAGCTAGAGAAGCCCAACATCCTTTTCTTGCGATCTCGCAAAAATTTAATCCCAAGGATGTGATCGGCTACTCCTAACTCCTTCGTATCGAACTAGCTGGATAACCACACATATACCGAAGATAACACTCCCACATCGTTTCCGATGAACAAGATATCATCCACATATAGCGTTACAAACACCATCACATTTCTGTTGCACTTCTTGTACACACATGACTCTTCTAGACATTGATCAAAACCAAAAAACTTGATTACTTGATCAAAACGGATGTTCCAAAACCTAGATGCCTGCTTAAATCTGCAAATGAACTTCTTAAACCTGCACAACATGTGCTCTTGATCTTTTGCCAAAGTTCTGCATCTTTATCTTGTAATGCCTCTTTTTGTAGTTGCAGGGTTCGGTCTGTTGTTCTTTAGGGATCATATCACAAGTTCTCCCAACAACGTATACCGACTGGGTGAAACAATAACCCTCCCACTACGAAAAAGTGCTGGTGTGTTAACAACAATTTCATCTGATGTAGCCTCTTGTACTATTGTCGTTGAAGAAGTCTGTGCCGATCTATTTTCTCTCAATTCTTCTAGAACAATCTTACTACTGGGCTTGTGATCTATGTCGTAGTCTTCCTCTAAGTGTCAAGCATTGGTGCTATCAATGACCTTATGATCCTTAGGATTATAAAATAGAGCAACTTTCGTTCCTCTAGGGTACCCCACAAAAACAAACAAACAAACATTTGTCTTTGATCCCAATTTATTTACTTTCCCTTTCAACACATGTGCTTGAATATCCCAATTCTGAACATGCCATAGACTAGTTTTGCTCCCAATCCACAGTTCTGTGGGTGCAGTTGGTACTAGTGATAAGCCCAAAATATTGACATATAGCAATCCCTATATCTCATATTGTTAGTCATTTATTGTTCTTAATTAGACATTATTGTTATTTTTTTTATTATTCACTTTGAATTATTTAATTGACAGGAAAAAAAAGATGGTAATGACTAGTATTGGAGCCGTAAATATGATTGGTGAAGCTGATTAAATTGAAGCAAGTGGTGGGGTCAATTACCATTGTCAAACAAGGAAGTCCATTATGCTTAATCAGATCCTAAAGCCTAGGATTTGTTCGTGGCCCCATTTGTGAAATTGAGCATTGGTTGGTCGTAGCCCACAAGCTGGGTTTGATAAGTATGGTAAAGGCGATGATTATTAGAGCCTCCAATTGTAATAGGCACTACAAGAAAAACACATTTGGCCACAGCTAAAAAAGTCACCAAAAGATGGAATTTTGTCGCCTATACTTTTCGGCTACAGGGTCTAAAGCAGTCACCAAATCCGTGACACTAAAAGTCAACGGCCACAAGATAACGAGCTTGTCGCTGAAAGGTGTGTACGGCGACAAGAAAACTTGTCACAGAAAGGGAGTTATCGGCGACAAGCATGTCGCCAAAGGCATTGAACACAACCACCTCCTTTGAAACATGTCGCCGAAAGTTCATTTTTGGCCACAAGCATGTCGCCGAATGTTTGTTTTGGCCACAACTGGTAGTCACTAAAAATAGCTATATATATTGTGACTGCAAATACCTTGTCACCAAAAATAACCTTGTGCCACATCTAGCATGTGACACCAAATCAAAGCAGCATGTGACGCCTTAGATTTTACTGTCGTGTGGATACCTTAGCTTCCGATTTGGACTTTAAATCTACAAAATCCAAACAAAAATTCACAAAACCAAAAAGTACAAAATCAGAAGACATTTTAAGAATTCGTTACAGATAATAGAGCAATGCCAGAAAGCAAAGAGAGGGAGAAGGAAGAGCAATAGGTTTCTTACCCTACGGTGATGGTAGGAGAGGGCAAGGGACTGAAGGGAGAGCACGAGTTAGAGAGGGAGGAAGAGGCACAGAGTAGCTTCCACCATTTTAGGCTGTGGATGAGATGTAGGCGATATAAACCTAGGGCTATTTTTTTGGCGACAAGGAAGAAACATTGAAACGACGTAGTTTCGCTTGATAAAATTAGAGCTTCTTTTGGCGACAAGGTAGACACAGTGAAACGGCGTAGTTTTGCTTGGCAAAAATTTTGAGTGAAATTTTAAAGCGCGCCTAAACGAGTTGGATCCCGCCTGAGCCAAAATTCACACCCTTTGGCAACAGGCTTATACTAGTGGCCTTAAATTTATCTTTCAGCGACAACTTTCCAAGTCACCGAAGGGAAGATCATTGTGGTTCACGGCTAGAGAACAAGATGAGCAAAGGAGATTTTTGTGAGACTTTACTTCTAGCTATGTTAGGCTAAACTCTTAAACTAGGGTTGAGGATGAAACCCCATAAATTTTATTGATTAGTATTATGCATATGATTTTTCCAACTTGCGTTAATTGTTTATTGTTCTTGACTCACTTAATTAGTATGCATGAAACTCGGATATGGATTCAATCGGTATGTATGGGTTTTTTCCATGATTTGATATCTGCATATTAATCGAATTGCTTGACTTATTAGAGTTAATATTTAAGTACGGGGTATCCACTGTGATTTGTTTTCACGGATACAGTGGATGATTTTGGCTTAAACTTTTGAAGCAGAGGAAAAACATATTTTTGTTAAAAAGAAAAAGTGATTATCATAATATCATCCACAGTGGTTAAGATTAGCTTCTAAAATCTTTGTGTAGAATTATAGGAAAAATCATTGCATAAGATTAATCAATATATTTATGGGTGTGAATTCTGAAACCGTAGTTACTTTTCTCAACCATTAATCTCCATTATTTTTGCGTGCTAGTTTAATTATTTGTTTTGTCATTATTTTATTTTATTTTTAGTTTTCCAACCAAACACAACTTTTGGGAACTAGGTTAGGGTTTAATCAGTTCACGTTCATTTAGCTTTCCTATAAAAAGTCGCAAGTCCCTGTGGGTTCGACCTCGCTCTCGCCATACTATATTACAATACGATTCGTGCGCTTGCGAGTACTTTAAAATTTCACAACAACTAGCTTAAATGGTACAAAGTTAAGACTGTACGCTATTGTTTCTAGTGCATGCCCCCAAAACAAATTTAGTAAATTTGAATAACTCATCACTGATCTCACCATATCCATAAGACTCCTTTCCTTCTTTCTGCTACACCATTATGTTGTGGCATACCTAGCGTAGACAACTGAGATTTAATCCCTTCTGCTGCCACTACTTCCTAAATTCTTCCAAGAGGTATTCGCCACCACAATCAGATCACAGTGTCTTCATACATTTATCCAGACGCTTTTCCGTTTCCGGTCTATGCTCCTTGAATTTCTCAAAGCATTCAGACTTACGATGTATCAAATAAATGTAACCATACCTTGAGTAATCATCAATAAAAGTATTGAATTACTCAAAACCACCTCTATCCCAGATGTTCATAGGTACACACAGATCAGTGTGAACCAATTCCAACATTTCATTGGCTCTCCTTTTTTCTTAAAAAATGGCTTTTTGGTCAATTTACCTTCCAAACAGGATTCACAGATCAAAGGTGCCTCCACTTCTAATGAACCTAAAGGTCTATTTCTAACCAGTCTAGAAATTCTATTCAAATTAATATGACATAGGCGTAAGTGCCAAAGATACGTTTGGTTCAACTCATAAGGCTCCTTTCTCTTATATGGCAATCTATTAGTGGTGTTATTCAATTCATTCAGTTGCACCGTAGGAATGATAGGATTAATAATGTAGAGATTATCAACCAATGAACCAGAACGGATAAACATTTATTTAACTTAATAACCACAAGGTTATTAAAATAAACGAAATATCCATCTTTAACCAAATTAGAAACTGAAACTAAGTTTCTCCTAATTCAATGAACATAAAGACAATCTCTCAAAATCAAATGCCCACTGCAACTGCGCTACTTTTGTAGCACTTCCCATATGTAGATAAATCTCTCCATCACTAAGTCTCCAGGTTTCCTGGAACCTTTGCAATGAATTGCAAACATGATTAGTGGCACCCGTATGTACACACCAGGTACTGGTAGATAACACCGCTAAACATGCTTCAACCACTAGTGAAAAAAAAATTTCCTTGTTTGTTCAATTTATTGAGATAATACGAATAACCTTCTTCTAGGGCCTTTCTGCTTATAGTGAAAACACTTGCCATTAGGCTTTTTCACTCTTAAAGCTCACGAACTGTCTGAGGAGCCATGACTTGTTGTTGACCTTTTTCCCGCTTCTTGTTGCCTTCCGGCTTTAGGCTCCGTTTGTTTGGACGTAAAACATTTTCCGGTAAAATATTTTACCTATTTTCCGGTGTTTGGTTGCAAAAAAATGTAGTAAAATAGTTTCCAAAGTAAAACATTTTACCCCAATGGGATGAAAATGTTTTACATTGATTTGGCCTGTAAGTCATTTTTAGATTTAGGCCCGACATTTCCCAAGCCCAAATCCCGTATATCTCATTCCCTTCTTCGACTCCCTTCTTCAGCCTACGTTCAGATCAAAAAATGAACAGCGAGAGAGAGAGAGAGAGAGAGAGAGAGAGAGAGAGAGAGAGAGACTCGATCTGTGCGATTCTCTACACAACCATTCGCCATCGTCGTCGATCCCTTCCATTCCAGGTATGTAGTATGTAGTAGATCTGTTCTTCCATCTACCTCTATTTGCGATTTGATTGAGAAGCATCTAAAAAGCATTGAACAATTCATGAGTACAGATTCTAGGGCATCTAAGGACTTTGCGATTTTCTAGTTTAGCTGTGAACAATTCTCGTAAAAGCATCTAAAATCCAGTTCTAAAATCCAGTTTTGGATTTGAGGTTTTTGGTTCAGTTTCTGTGAAGTGATAATGGAGATCCTTGTTAGGAGATCCTTGGTTTATGATACTTTGAATCCTTGGTTTAGGGGAAGGAAGAACTCAGAGGTTAGGTGCTTGTTTCTACTATACCTTTTTTTCTTTTTTTTTATACAGAATGAGGTGTGCAAGGTGCTTTTTGTTCCTCACTTTGCTAATTATTTAGTTGTAAACAGATGGGAATATGATTTGTTTATTGTCATAACTGCACGACCATTTCCATCTGATTTGTTTTGTGGGCTCCCTGGCTTTGTTCTCTCCCTTTCTCCAGTAATTGTACCCTAATTATTATCTTTATGTAGATGGATAATGATCGAAATGATGCGAGTATGACTGAAGTTGCTGTAATTGGAGCTGCCACTTCGGTAATAGCTGCTGGTGTTGCAGTCCTCGACATTTTAAGATATAGGAACAGGACCCGCATCCCTTATATACCTAGGGCACCTCATGTCAATAGAGACCAAGCGAGGGAGAACTATATAAATAGCATTTTGTATGCTAGTAGTAAGCATTGTATAGGTCAGATATGAAAGAGTCCTATGGCATTTTCAAAGTTATGCGATACTCTCACTCAAAGAGGATTTGTACAACCCACTATACACATGACAGTGAGAGAGCAAGTGATGATTTTCTTACATATAGTTGGACACAATGTGACTTGTCGGTTCTTGTTGGTAGTTGAGAATGAAAGGCTTGGGAAGGCATTTATGGGAAAGAGCATTAACCTTCGAAGGATTTGGCTTGAAAAATTTAGCATGTGACTTGCCGGTTCTTGTTGGTAGTAGCATATCTATCTATTTAAGAAATCTTTATGTTCTTCTTTACCTTTGTTCTCTTGTTATGTTTCGGATTTAGAGATCAAAATGTTAATTTGTTCTTATGTGATTGGATAATCCTTTGATGAGTTTTTATAGAATGGTAAAATACTTGGGAGGTTCTTAGAGATACAGATGTTAGTTTGTTCTTATGTTGTAGTTTTTTGTATGTTTGAGGTTCTAAAATGCTTGAGAGGTTCTATTTCTATTTAAACTTGTAGGCTAGTACATCAACTTTGTCTTGAAAATTATTTTCACAGCCAAACAACAAAAAATAATTTTTTTGGAAAAAGTTTTTGTGAGGTGTCAACCAAACACCTGAAAACAAAAGTCAAAAAGTTCATTTTCAGCAAAAACATTTTACATCGAAAACATTTTACATTGTAAAATATTCTACATCAAAACAAACGGAGCCTTAAAGTATAAATCTCTTCAACTACAAGCACAGTTTTCTATTTATTAACCAAAAGACCCTTAGCTAATTTAACGATCTTTCAACAGTTTCGTCAAACAATAATGTATTTTGTTCATATTGTAATTCAGGCAGAACTGTTGAAAAGGTTTAGCCAGCAACTAGAGCACAATATCAACCTGGGTTTCCCCATCGATTTCAGTTCCTAGGATCTCTAGTCCATTCAGAAGACCTATTATCTTCAGAACATGATCCCCTTACTAGAGTTCCTTCACCAATGGTTATATTCCCCAAATCCCACATGGCAACTTGCCTAACCGCATCATGTCATAGGCAGTTTCTAAAAACTGATGCTGATGTTGCAATACATTCGACATAGAAGCTAAAATATAATACCGCACCATCTCATCAGTTGTAACCCAATCCTTATATACAGGATTTCCGGTTCTGTTGCAATTTTAATGAGTTTGGTAGAGCACACCTGAAAGAATACAAATATGGTCCGCTAAGCAGTCAACACAATATCCCAGATCCTTTTCTAGTCAATATTATTAAGACCAGTAATTTCGTTTGACAATGTCATCAAGTGGATTGAAAGAGTCCATTTTTTGAATCTGAGAATCACATAACGACGAATATGAAGGCCAATTAAAAACTTTTTGTATTTCTATTAAATTGGTTCCCTCAACCAGTCTATTAAAAGAAAAACTTTAGCAACCCTACAAACCGTGAAGAGTATGCCTCGATGGGTAGGTCCAATACTCTTCATCATTCATGTAGATAGGCACAACCTTTTAATTTTACTATCTAGACACTAAACCGTGCCCAATAAAATTAAATTGCTAATTTGCTTCGGTCCTATAAATAAAAGCAGTGACTCAGATGGAGAGGATACTTGTTATTTATAGCTAAGTGTATACTATTACCTAACCTCAAGCTCCATTGTTCTGTAATGAATTGCCCCAGATGGAGGAGTAGTCCACACAACAATTATTTTGAAGCTATTCTCTAAGGAAGTAAGTACCGATGATGCCATAATCAATTTTATCCGATAGGGAGGAAGGTAGGGGTGTCAACGGTCCGGTTTGGTGCGGATTGGTATGAATCCGAGGACCGAACCAAAAGTCTACGGTCCAATGTAAGGCAATCCGTGTCCAAACCAAAAGTCTACGGTCCGGTTCCGAAACAATCAAAAAAATCACGGTTCGGTTCACGGTTTATCCACGGATTATAACATTCCACAAAATAAAAAAAATAAAAACATATTTCACATTCACATTCTCAATGTAACTTTTGGAACAAATTCATTAGTAGCTTTTAAGTTTTAAAAAACAACACCAAGTCACCAACAACATTGCTTCAAAATGATTTAAAGAGATTCACATTCAAGAGAGTACCACTAGCAACAGTAAAAAGATGCAGAAACAGCATAATATAAAGCGAGTAAACAAAAGTCTTCACTACAACAAAGTCCCTAGTCCGGGAGTAGCTAATATACGTGCAAACAAAATTACAATTGTTAATTACAGTTTGCACCTTTACTTTTCAGTTATATTCACCTATGTAGGTATAAAATTAAGAATAATATGTTTAATTATAATTCTTATCCCAATATTATATATATAAATATATATTTTTGTATTGATTACATTCTCACGGTCCGGTTCGGTTTATCCACGGTTCTTTTATGAAAATCCATGGACCGAACCGCGAAGCACGGTTTTCTAATTTTTCAATCCGTGTCCGGACCATTAATCCACGGACCCAATCTAAAACCTACGGTTCGGTTCGGTCCGGTTCGGATTCACGGTTCGCGGTTTTTTTTTGACAGCCCTAGAGGAAGGTACTAAAACCAACACACAAAACTTAATTATATCATCTACATACTAGTAATGGAGACCATGAGATTTATACAAAATAAACTCCCTCTCCCACTTAGTTATTTAAAAAAATTGTGAGGGTTATCAAAATTAACATGTTTGCAAAAATCGTGATCTAGGTGAAAGGTTTTGCATGTTGTCCCAATATGGTAAACTATCACACATACAAACCCTATGAATATACAAATATTCATAAATAAGGAAACATAAATAAAATGTATCCCAACTATTATGGTCAAAGATGCAATCCTTGAGCAATGAGGAATCCTTTCAGTCTTGAAATCCTTAAGCAATCAAGATTCCTTCCAGTCTTGAAATCCTTAAGCAATCAAGATTCCTTCCAGTCTTGAAATCCTTAAGCAATAAGGAATCCTTCCAAACTTGAAATCCTTGAGCAATACTTATGTAGAAGATTTAGATACTTTGAATCAATCAGGGAAACCAAAATCCAACTATATTTAGGCAAGAAAAATCGGATCTGAATTTTTTCCCGAATAAACTGCACAGCCTTCAGTATTTTGGACTTTTCTCCCTCATCCATACTCCGATTAAACTGATTACAATTGGGTTGGATTCGAAATTCAATTATCTACAATTTCTGTGAAGAACAGAATTCCCAATTCTGATGTTTACTGGGTCAAAACAGCCTTGCAATCTGACCCTAAAAATCGGGAAAAAAATTTGCAGCGAACCAAACATCTTTTTTTCTTGACAAAGCTTATCTTCTTGTCAAAAAAGATTATTTTCTCCGTATCTTATGCCCTCATTACAGAATCTATAAACTTACAACAGATCTATATATATAAAACGATACAACTGAAGAAACAAAGATTACATTAAAAACTTATGCCTCCCACATACTACTATTACATATTACAAAACTAAGCTTGTAATAAAAAAACAGTAATAGTAACCACGCATAAAACAATTACAAAGCATGAGATCCAATCACACAATCAAAAACATGCGTGACCATAATAGTGGGATAATCGTTCTGCAAAACAGACGTTAGAACAAACTAGAACTCTGCAAAACAACGGTTAACACAGTTCTATATCTATGTTCTACGGACAACATGGCTTGTTTAATCCATACGCATGATTACAGCCGGCTCTGATACCACTGTTGGGAAACGAATCCCAGAACCCAGTAATTATGCGTACAAATTAAATAATAAAAATAAACACAAACCCTACTAGGCGGAACTAGGGTTTACCTCTCATCCGTAGACACGAACGCTGGTTGAATTGTTTATTTTAGAACTTGACGGACCCACTTACTGTATGTAACAAACTCTGCTCAACAGTACCTCATGATCTTCTGCCATATTCCCTTATATCTTGATCACGTAGCCAAGCGTGGACTTTTACGTGGTCTCTTTGTTCTTTTTCTCACAGCCTCTATTTTGAATAACTGTTGTGAGACCTAGATAATATAACGATATATTTATAGGGCTAGAGCAGGGACTTGAGGAGAAATAAATCTGGGCTCCTTGTGTAAATACGAACACCTTATCCCACCCAGATTCTATTTTTATTCCACAAATTATAATTCACACCGCTAAAAAATTATAATTATACTTCCATCTTTATCTCGATTATATTTCGAGTTCCACGTTATTGAATACTTATTAATCTCCTCACGTTAAGATTACAGACACCCGTTAATTCCGGTAAATTACTGACAGTAGCAACCCTTTTTTCAAATTCTTATACCAATTCCCTGGCGTATATAGGTCTCTGCCAAACCTAGAGAGGGTTTGCATGTCCAACAGGCAGCCATTTAGGAGCAAAAGTCATATTTTGACTTCAAGCCCAAAATTTTCTCCTCGAAAGAGGAGCCTCTTTGGGAAAAAAATTATGGGTGTCGGACGGGAACTACGTGGTGTTACCCATCATGGATCTCGGCCATCTAAAAATGTGTTGGGTGGTCTGGATTTGGGGAGAAATATGGACCTTCTAACACATTTTTGACAGTTGAGATGCACGATGGATATTGCCACGTCGTGCCCGTCCAGGACCCAAGTTTTTCTCATCTTTGGGAGCCAAAGAATGGCTTGTTCATCACTTTGGCCAAATTTCTCCATGAAAATGGTATGTGCCATTTCTTGCAAGAATTGTGATGAAATGACTTTGGGGACTAATTCAGTGGCTGTAATAACTGGATGTGATTCAACGCTGCAAGTAGCAGCTGCCAAAAAACGACTATAGCATAAAGCGTTTTTGGAAAATTTTAACCAAATAACAATGTAGTGATCCAAAAACTGACTGACTCTTAAAAAATGGCCAAAACAACAGGAGATGGGTGTTTGGATGTTTAAAAATTTCTACTTTTTCCATTTTCATTTTTGCATTTTTCACTTGTGGTGCTTAACCATAATGCATTCCATGTGCATGTTTGATGTTATTAAACAAAAGCCAAAAGTAAAGGGCTATGAACTTTTTGACTTCTCATATTTCACTTTTTATTTTGGTTAACATCAGTGACTTATAAAAATTATTTTGTACATATCTCTCAGACACTTTGACGGTGTTTGACAACTCACGTTTTAGATTTTCATTATCTCCTTTTCAACTTCTGAATGTTTGACAATCTCAATGCAAAACACATTTTCGTGTAATGAGTTTTCAATTTTGAGAGTTAGAGAGGAGAAGTGAAAAAGAGGAGTTAAGGAGCTTTTTTACTTCTCATTTTTTTTACTTTTTTCAAATTTAGTTAACATAAAACACATCCAGAATGTATTCTACACATATCACCCAAACACTATAATTATTATAAAATGCATTCTGCACATTTCTCCCGAACACTCTACAAATTTGGAGTGGGTAAAATCTGATTACCCTACTACTAGGCATAGCACGTGCCCCAATCGATCACCACGAGAGGGTGAATGGCTCGGCACCACGTCAGGGAGTCCGTGATCTCTTTGCCGAGCTGAACTGGCCAGGTGAAAGGTCAGAGTAATCAAGTGGACTAATAAATCAGGATGCACTAGCTCGGCATAAAGGGATGGCCTGGTATGGCCGATCTAGGAAGACTACGTATGCGGCTCAAACAGCATTCTGGAACACATGGATCAGCTCGGCGTGATGAGCTGGGCTATGTATGGGTTATTCCGAGCTACGTGGAAGCACGACACCACCATGAATAAGGCGGTGAGACATTCCAGAATATTCCACAGCAACCCCTTATGAGATAAGGAGCAATCCCGTAGAGAAAGGGATTAATATGGGAAGTCCTAACGTGATTAGGAGTATACCACATATAGGAAAGAATCCTATATGGAAAGAAATACCTCTGCTAGACGAAATCTAGCAGGATATGGACGTTATCTCTTAATAGGAAAAGTCCTGTTAGGAGAAGGATTCCTAAGGAAAGTAGGAAACAGGGGGCACGAGATGCCTAAGATGATGAAGGCCTACACCTATAAATACAAGGCGACAACCATGACAAAAGGTACGCTGTAACACCCAGTTATATGCATTGTGTTCTTGGCTTAATTAGTAGCCCAATACTAACTTAAGCATCGGAGGGCCTTTGCCAACGAGAGGCAAGGGTGCTCTAACCCTTTCTTTGTTTTGCAGATTTAGGGTCGAGCCAAAAGCCTGCACGTGATACAGGCTAACGTGGAAATACACCCCCTACAATTGGCGCCGTCTGTGGGAAAACTTACAAAAAGCTTCATTCCTTTAGAAAACATCAACAATGGTGGTTTCAGAACCCTTATTGAGCACTCCAAGAAGGAGGGAGGTGGAAGACGATGGAACCACCCTGGTGTACACTACGAGAAAGAGTACGAAGGTGGATAAAACTCCTACAGTTCTTAGGGCACCTCGCAAGAAACCATCAACCAGGAGGTTCAATATAGGGCATATCCCTGAGATTCCAAAATTCAGGGATACGCGCCTAATAAATTTTGGTTCCCCAAGATCAGGCGAACGGCGAGGACGCTCAAGGACGCCTCCAAGAGGTGGGCAAGCCTCTTCCCGACGAGACCGGAGAAGAAGCCCACCAAAAAGGGACGATCATAAGAGAACCAGAGATCAAGAGAAACAGGATAGCTTGGACAGAAAAGAGCAGGAGGCGGAAGAACTGGCCCGTGAAGTCACTCGACGAGAGCGAGAGATTCATGACCTGAAAAAGCAACTCCAAGAAAAAGAGAAAGACCTGCGCTCACGGACGAGATCCGTGCAGGAGAGGAGTCACCACTGTAACGATGTTTCCGCTGACCGAGCAGTCTCTCCACGAAAAAGGAGAGAAAGGAGCGTTGCCGTGGAGAAGAAAGAAAGAAGAAAACATGCCAAGGACAGATACGAGAGATCCGGTTCCAACGAGCATCACCCCGACCAGTATGCGAGAAGAAGAGAAGCTGACCGAGCTGATGAAGGCCCCAAAGTTGCACGAGAAGCAGCCAGGGAAGCCCTAGGCCAGATCTCAAAATCACCACTGGCCCACTGGATCCGAGCAGAAAAGACACCGAGCAGGATTAAGCACTCAACATTTATCTCTTACGAAACCAATACGGATCCGGTGGCCCACATTCAGCACTATCAACAAGCAATGTTCATGCATGAGCAGGATGATGCCCTGCTATGCAAAATGTTCCCATCCAGCTTGGGGAAGGTAGCCCTGAGTTGGTACCACAAGCTCCCAGAAGGGTCTATCATGTGCTGGGCTCAACTGGCTGAGGAATTTACTGCTCGGTTCCTCACCAGCCGAGCGGCACCAAAAACTTTTGACACACTGACCTCTATGAGACAGAGGGACGAGGAGACTCTGCGGCAATATTCGAAACGTTATTGGGAAACTTTCAACGAGATTGAAAGCTGCAGTGAAGAGTACGCTTTGGCAACGTTCAAGACAAGTTTGCCCATACACAGCAAGCTACGAGAATCGCTTACCATGCATCCAGTAAAAACCGTGGCCAAACTTATGGAAAGGATCCAGGAGCATGCACGAGTGGAAGATGACATCCTGCAAGCTGGGGGGAAGATTATGGCAGGACAACCTCAGCTCCCAGAGAAGAGGGTTGCAGAGCCGAGGGTGTACAAGAAGGAATACACATCAGGGAAAAAGGACTATACGCAGCAGAGAAAGGACAGAGCCGATCCAGATCCCAAATCATACTTCAGTATCACGGCGACCTTCAACATCCCGACCTACAAAATGCTGTATCGGATTAAGAATGAACCATGGTTCAGGAGGCCCTCAAAAATGACAGGCAATCCAGAAAAGAGGAGGGCTACCAATCAGCACTGCAGCTATCACAGAGACTGGGGACACATGACTGAAGATTGTGTGGAGTACAAGAAATTCTTGGACGAAAAGGTATCGGAGGGTCACCTCAAAGAATTTTTAACTGACAGTAAGCATGATGCCGACCTGATCGAAGAGATGGACTACGAAAAAGCTCCGAAAGGGACCATCCAGATGATACATGGACTGGTGGCCCCATACACCAACAACGAGATCAGACACATCCAAAGGGTCAACGGACAGGCAAAGCAAGTCATGAAGCTCGGCACGAAGAGGCCGAGGGCTGAGGGAGTCATGGAGATCCCAATCACCTTCACTGACGATGATCTGGACGGAGTAATGGTGCCCCACAACGATGCTTTGGTAATCACCCTACGAATAGGGGAGTATGACGTTGAGAAGATCCTCGTTGATCAGGGAGCTAGCACAGAAATCATGTACTACCACACTTTCAAAAAGATGGAACTCCCACCGAGCTCGTTACAAAAGTGTCTAGTTCCACTGGTCGGTTTTAGCGCGCAGACAGTATGGCCTATGGGAAAGGTCACGTTGCCCGCCCGAGCTGGATCAGTGGTCCTAAAAACTGACTTCCTTGTGGTAGATATCCCTTCCTCCTATAACGTGATTATAGGAAGGACCTGGATGCATAAAATGAGGGCAGTCTCCTCAACTTACCACCAGAAGATCAAATACCCTGGTGCGGATGGCATTGAATGCATCAGGGGAAGCCAGAAGATAGCCGACCTATGCTTCAACATGGTACTGAAAAAATGTCCAAAGGCCGAGCTGGTGCAGACAGTTGAAGTTCCAGATCAACCAACGTTGGAGGACGTCGGAGGTGACCCCACCAAGAAGATGGTAGAAGGGTTAAAAAAGATACAGCTTCAGGGAGATGATGAGGAGAGATACTTTTTGATCGGCGAAGCACTTGCCGAACAGGAAGAAGAAGATTTGGTGGCCTTTCTAAAGGACCACATCGATGTTTTCGCATGGACTCCTCAAGAGATGCCTGGGATAGACCCCAGGACAATCTGCCACCATCTGAATGTGGATCCTCAGCACAAACCAGTTGTGCAGAAAGCAAGAAGGTCAGCACCGCAGCATGCAGACGCTGTGATCGAGGAAGTAGATCGACTGCTCGAAGCGGAAGCCATACGGGAGGTGAGCTATCCAGATTGGCTGGCCAACACTGTCGTGGTCAAGAAGAAAAACGGGAAGTGGAGGGTCTGTGTAGATTTCACTAGCCTCAATAAAGCATGCCCCAAGGACAGCTTTCCACTTCCCAGAATTGATCAACTAGTAGACGCCACATCAGGCTATGAGAGGATGAGTTTCCTCGACGCATATCGAGGATATCATCAAATAGCTATGTATGAGCCAGATCAAGAGAAGACTTCTTTTATCTCACCAAGAGGGCTCTACTGCTACAAGGTTATGCCCTTTGGGCTACGAAATGCCGGAGCAACCTACCAGAGGTTGGTCACGAAGATGTTCAAAGAACAGCTCGGCAAAACCATGGAGGTCTATATCGACGACATGGTTGTGAAAAGCAAGTTGAAATCTAATCACCTTACAGACCTAAAGGTAACTTTCAGCATTCTTAGAGAATACAAATTAAAATTGAACACCTCCAAGTGTGCCTTTGGAGTTAGCTCGGGGAAGTTCCTAGGGCACCTGGTGACTAAGAGGGGGATTGAGGCCAATCGAGATCAGATAACGGCTCTGCGAGGCCTTCAAAGCCCAAAGACCACGAAGGAGGTCCAAAGGCTCACAGGGATGGCAGCAGCTCTTAACCGTTTTATCAGTAAGTCTTCAGATCGTTGTAGACCATTCTTTCAACTTCTGAAGAAGAGAGAAGGATATGAGTGGGGAGCCGAGCAGGAACAAGCATTCGAGGAGTTGAAAATTTACCTGTCAACACCACCCTTACTCTCTACTCCAGAAGCTGGGGAGCGGTTGATATTATATCTAGCAGTATCTGATCATGCTGTCAGCTCGGTTCTCCTACGAATAAAGGGGACAGAGCAGTCTCCGGTCTACTTTGTGAGCAAAACACTGTTAGATGCCGAGACACGTTATTTACCCCTGGAAAAACTGGTGTACGCTCTCATCATAGCTGCAAGAAAACTCCCACATTACTTTTTGCAGCATCCCATCACTGTGTTCACTGAATATCCACTAAGGGCCTTACTCAGGAAGGCAGACTTCTCTGGACGAATATCCAAATGGTCCATCGAGCTCAGCCAGTTCGACCTTGATTATCAGCCCAGAACAGCAATTAAAGGGCAAATCTTAGCTGATTTTATAGCTGAGTTCACCCCAACGGTGGCTCCACCACCACCAGCTCTCCACGAGAAGGAGCAGATCAGTCCCACCGAGCAGCCAAAAAGAATGTCCGACCTATCTCCAGAAGAATGGAGGCTCTATGTCAACGGATCAGCCTGCAACAAAGGGTCAGGAGCAGGAGTAGTGTTATTTTCTCCAGAAGGATTGGTGCTGGAGCAAGCACTGCGGCTGGGATTCAGTGCCACCAACAATGTGGCAGAATATGAAGCCTTGCTTGCAGGACTCAGGAGTGCCATGGAACTCAAGGTCAGAAAGTTAAGGGTATTCTGTGACTCACAATTAGTTGTTAATCAGCTTTCAGGGGAATACGCCGCAAGAAGCGAAAAGATGGCTGCATACTCAGAAGTAGCCAAAGATTTGCTCGACAAATTTGACAACATCTACATCCAGCAAATCAGCTCGGGACAGAATGCACATGCAGATTCACTGGCATGCTTAGGATCAGCGGTAAACACAGAATACCGACGAACAGTAGCTGTGGAATATCTGAACGAACCAAGCATTGGCCGAGCAGTAGAGATGGTAATGGAAACAGAGTTCGGGCCAAGCTGGATGGACCCAACAGTGGCATACCTACGAGATGGGACCTTACCAGAAGACAAAAGGGAAGCTCACAAAATCAGAACCAAGTCAGTACGTTTCTGGCTCTCTCCAGAAGGTAAGCTTTATAAAAAGTCTTTTTTTGGCCCATATTTATTATGTGTACACCCAGCACTTGTTCAGAAGTTCCTCCATGAGATCCATGCCGGAACTTATGGAGGACACACTGGAGGAAGGTCCATAGCCCACCGAGCAATATCACAGGGATATTGGTGGCCTCATATGCAAGAAGATGCAAAAGCTTTTGTGAAAATCTGTGAGAAGTGTCAAAGATATTCCCCTCTCATCCGAGCTCCGGCGGAGGATCTGCTACCTCTGACTAGCCCATGGCCTTTTGCCCAGTGGGGGTTGGACATCGTGGGTCCTCTTCCCATGGCAACAGGGAAACGGAAATTCCTGCTCGTTGGCACTGACTACTTCACAAAGTGGATAGAGGGGGAAGCTCTGGCCAAGATCACGGAAGCCATGGTGGAGCGGTTTGTCTGGAACAAAATCATCACACGATTTGGAGTACCATACTCCATCATCTCAGACAATGGGTCCCAGTTCGGCAAGAAGTTCAAAGCTTTCTGCGCCCAGCACGGCATCAGGAACTACTACTCAACTCCGGCTTACCCACAAAGCAATGGGCAAGCAGAGGCCTCAAACAAGACTATCCTGAAAAGCCTCAAAAAAAGGTTGGAGAAGAAGAAAGGAAAATGGCCGGACGAACTACCAGCCATGCTATGGGCATACAGGACCACCCCACGGCGATCTACGGGAGAGACGCCGTACTCCCTCGCTTATGGGACAGAGGCAGTGATACCACTAGAGATCGGCCTCCCGACCCTCCGCACCACTCTTGTAGAGTCAGGCGGCAATGACAATGCCCTGGCCGAGCAGCTTGATCTCGCCGAGGAAAAAAGAGAACGTGCACTCATTACACTAGCGGCATACCAAGAGCAGCTACGAAGAAGCTACAATAAGAAAGTACAGCCAAGAGAATTCAAGGTCGGGAATCTAGTCCTAAGGAAAGTTTTGGCCAACACCAAAGTATCCACTGATGGGAAGCTTGGGCCGAACTGGGAGGGCCCATACAAGATTACAGGGATTGCTGGGATCGGAGCCTATCGCTTGGCCGACCTGGACGGAGACCCTGTACCACGGCCATGGAACGTCCAGAATCTGAGGAAGTTCTACCAGTAGTGTATCTATGTGATTACGGATACAGTCACATCTATTTTCCAATAAATTCACGTCCTTTTTTAGAACCTTGTTGGGATTACGAATAAAATCACCAGCGTTAATCATTTAGACTTTTCCTTTATTCCAAACTTTAATAAGATTTCATCTTTTTTTATCATAATCTTGAGCAATATGAACCGATATTTACTCTAAATATTGGATCCCTATTGGGGAGCAGAGAATATGTGTACTCCAACCATGATTGGTAAATCCCTAAGTGCAACGAATATTGCTAACTTATCTCTAAGTACGAAAAAACTTAGATTAGCAACGAATATTGCTAACTTATCTCTAAGTACGAAAAAACTTAGATTAGCAACGAATAATGCAAGGAAATCCCTAAGTATGAATACACTTAGGGATTAGCAACGAATATTGCTAACTTATCTCTAAGTACGAAAAAACTTAGATTAGCAACGAATAATGCAAGGAAATCCCTAAGTATGAATACACTTGGGGATTAGCAACGAATATTGCTAACTTATCTCTAAGTACGAAAAAACTTAGATTAGCAACGAATAATGCAAGGAAATCCCTAAGTATGAATACACTTAGGAATTAGCAACGAATATTGCTAACTTATCTCTAAGTACGAAAAAACTTAGATTAGCAACGAATAATGCAAGGAAATCCCTAAGTATGAATACACTTAGGAATTAGCAACGAATATTGCTAACTTATCTCCAAGTACGAAAAAACTTAGATTAGCAACGAATAATGCAAGGAAATCCCTAAGTATGAATACACTTAGGAGTTTGCAACGACTACAGCAACAAGATCCCTATATGAGAAAAATACAGGATTTGCAATGAACACTGCGAAAATACCATAGCATTTGAAAAAACATGAACAGGTGCAATAAAAGGGTATAAAACAGGCCACACTCGGCCAAACAAGGTCGCACCGGACCAGCTAAAAAGTATCATCATCAAAACAAATATCAAAGTATCAGAACAGGCCACAGACGGCCGAGCAGGACCACGCAGGGTCAACAAAGAGAAAAAAGCAAAGGCACTAGGCCTCTTCACTGAGCCTTTGAGCGTCAGTGGCAAGGGTGGGATCTTGATTACCTCCAACAGTACCATCGGCAGCGTCGGCAGTTGTGTTTTCTTCTATAGGGGTTTGCTCCGAGAGGGTTTCAGACTGAGCTTCAGGAGCCGGAGGAGTTTGATCAGCAAGTTGAGCCTGAGCGGCTGCCATCTCACTCGGCAGCTCCATATTAGCCCAAAGGGGAGAGGATTCATCAACGCCGAGCTTAGTGAGACAACACCGCCAGGCCGTCTCCCAGATGGTGTCCTGGACAGTTGGCATCTGCGCCTTATAATCCTCTGTGACCTCTAGAACGGCTCGATCGTACTCCGCCTCAGCTTTGGCCTCCGCCGCAGTCAGTTGGTCACTCAAACCATGTTCTACCTCCTCTGACCTTTTTCGCAGATCGGCATTCTCATCCTTCAGTGCCTCCACCTCAGCTCGGGCCTCCCTTAAGGATTGGGAGTACTGAGCACTCTCCTCCTCTGCCTTTTCTACCCTCTCCTTCTCCTTCTCCAACTCCTGTTGCATCGCCTTGGCTCTCTCAAAACCACAGGAAGCTTTCTGCATGATCTGCAATTTACAAGGATATGGATCAGGACGACAGAAACAGAAACCATTTTTTTGAATAAGACAGTGACCAGACTACGTACCTTGACGCTCGATTGAAAGACCGTTTTCATTAGGACATCGTAGGAGCTGTTCTTCTCCCGCTCCATGTCATTTGGGAGGAGGGCAGCCCTAGAGACGCCATACGCCACCTCTGTGGAAGATACCTTGTCAATAGCGGTAAGAGGGGCGCCACTTGGGCGAGCTAGAACAGGAGCCCAGGGCTGGACCAGTGGAGGAGACTCAGGCATCTGTCGCGTGGAGCTCGGCCCATCAGTCCTCCTCCTCTGCGGGGAGGACTGAGCATCAAGGGGACTATCAGCTGGCCTCTTGTCCCTCTGCCGATCGGTGAGAGAGACCAATGCTGGCACAGGCGGAGGAGTGGCAGTACGAGCAGATGGGGGAGCATAGGAAGCTCCGCCCAGAGTCAGAGTGTCGAGGAGGTTGATCGGCCGGCGAGACATATCTTCTCGGTCAGGAGAAGGAGAGTAGCCTGGAGAATCGTCTGAGTCTGCGAGACGGGTGCCCTGCTCGGTCAGAGACTGAATGACTGCACGGTGATCAAATGCTTCTTCTTCAAACTCCTCTTCTTCCTCTACTCTCGCCCTCCCGGATGTGCAGGCTTCCTGGATGGGGATGGCAGTTGGTATCTCGGGTATATGGGCAAAGGTGACTTGCCGTTGGAGGACCTCAGGGGCTTGGGACCGAGTGACCCTCCTATTAGCTCGACCTCTGCGGGAACGAGTCCTTTCTCGATCAGCTGGTCGGGCTGTGGCAATCACGGAAAAAGGTGGTGGCCAAGCGTGTCTGGATCTATGCTCTCCTTCTTTTCTTATGTTGCCCCAGTAAGAAGGGGTATAACCCAGCAGGTGGTGGGCTGAACGGCCAAGGCCAACAGGTGTCGGTTCAAAGCCGTCAAACCAGAGAGCCTTGGCGATATCCTCACGGTGAAGCTTGCCGTGGATTATGCGGCCACCGTGATTGAGGTTAGCTGCTGCAAAACAGACATGACAAAAGCAATAATCAAATTACAGTTCCCAGGAAGGTAAAGAAATAAACCAGCCAAGGAAAGAGTAATACTAACGTAATCCTCCTGCAGCCCTGGGGCAAGCCGAGCCGATGGTCTTCCCCTCGGCATCTCTAGGCTCCCAATTGCCGGTGACTACAAGGAAGTCGTCCGCCTCTCCCTTAGAGGAGTTCGGCAGATCAGTGATAAGCTTCTGTTTGGGATCCCTCGCTTTGAAGTAATAATTCTTCTCGGCTGTAGGGACTACACTATAAAGATAGTGTAAGTCCCACCAGTCAAGGTTAAGGCCGAGCAGCCTATTAAGGGCCACTGTGCCCATCACTACCCTGACAAAATTGGGACATAACTGCCTGGGGTTCAACTGACACCTAAAGCAGACTTCACGGAAGAAGGGGTGAAGGGGAAACCTAAGGCCACCCTCCACGATAAAGATCAAGGGGATGAAGATCGTGTTTTCAACCTGACCCTCTTCTACTAAATCCTCGGACCTGCCTAGCCGGAATCGTACATCGGCGGGGATCTCATATTCTCTACGAAATTCCATTATTTTTTCTTGGGTACTTACGAGAGCCCTGTGTTTACCCATTTTTTTCTACAAAGTTAGGGTTTCACCGTTGAAACCCAGGGAAAGAGATGGAAGATGAACAGGATAAAAAACGAGAGAAAACAGAAGAAATGGGGACAGAAAGATCACTTACGTGAAAAGATGAACCTAAACTGGTACTCCCCGACGGAAGTAGGGGGCGTTTTTCCGACGAGAAACGGAGGCGGGTCTATTACAGAAAGCTTGGACGACGTTAATGGCGGACGGAGGTTTTCTTTTCGTTCTTTCTCTCTCTCTTGCTTCTGGAATAGGTAAAGTAGAAGTGAAGGAAGGGAAATTTTTGGATGAATAAGGGTTTTGGGGGAATAGGAATAATCATTATCCCGCCCAAAACCCCAAAAGTTAGGCCATGACGCGTCAGGACACGTCAGCGAAAAACGTCCTTTGGGCTTATCCAGCCCCCAACGGGTCACTTCACATTTAATGCGAAGGAGACCATGTTCCCCACGAGAGGGGGAAGGCGTGCAAGAGGTGTATCAGGACCCTTAAAGCTCTGCGCACCGCTGATGAATAACAGCAATGGCAGAGCTGGGGAGCAATTGGAGTGGGTAAAATCTGATTACCCTACTACTAGGCATAGCACGTGCCCCAATCGATCACCACGAGAGGGTGAATGGCTCGACACCACGTCAGGGAGTCCGTGATCTCTTTGCCGAGCTGAACTGGCCAGGTGAAAGGTCAGAGTAATCAAGTGGACTAATAAATCAGGATGCACTAGCTCGGCATAAAGGGATGGCCTGGTATGGCCGATCTAGGAAGACTACGTATGCGGCTCAAACAGCATTCTGGAACACATGGATCAGCTCGGCGTGATGAGCTGGGCTATGTATGGGTTATTCCGAGCTACGTGGAAGCACGGCACCACCATGAATAAGGCGGTGAGACATTCCAGAATATTCCACAGCAACCCCTTATGAGATAAGGAGCAATCCCGTAGAGAAAGGGATTAATATGGGAAGTCTTAACGTGATTAGGAGTATACCACATATAGGAAAGAATCCTATATGGAAAGAAATACCTCTGCTAGACGAAATCTAGCAGGATATGGACGTTATCTCTTAATAGGAAAAGTCCTGTTAGGAGAAGGATTCCTAAGGAAAGTAGGAAACAGGGGGCACGAGATGCCTAAGATGATGAAGGCCTACACCTATAAATACAAGGCGACAACCATGACAAAAGGTACGCTGTAACACCCAGTTATATGCATTGTGTTCTTGGCTTAATTAGTAACTCAATACTAACTTAAGCATCGGAGGGCCTTTGCCAACGAGAGGCAAGGGTGCTCTAACCCTTTCTTTGTTTTGCAGATTTAGGGTCGAGCCAAAAGCCTGCACGTGATACAGGCTAACGTGGAAATACACCCCCTACAAAATTCATGATACATTTTTGCCATAACTCAAAAAGTCAATAACGCAAAAAGTAAAATGCAGAATGTAAAACAATGAGGTTCCCAAACAGCCCCATATATAGATTCAATAATACATTGTAATCATTATACAAAAAGTCAAAAATACAAATTACAAATGCAAAAAGCCAACTTTTTTAGGAAACCAGCTGTTTTTAGGCTTTTTCACATTCTCATTCTCATTTTCCACTTTTATGTAGTTGGCTCTCCCCTCCCAAAATTACTTCCTATAAAATGAACAATTGATTTTTGATAAAGGAGAACAAAACGCAAATATAGAGGGAGATGAGGTTTTGACTTGTCGTTTTTTAATTTTACCATTTTAGTTAAAATAAAAGATTTACAGATGTATTTTGTACATATTTTACAAACACTACTCATGTTGCAAAATACATTCTGCACATGTCTCTCAAACATTTTACAGTTTCATAATTCATTCTAACCTTAATTCAAAAAGTTAAAAATACAAAAAGTAAAAGTTGGCGCTTCGAAACACTTCCAGTTCAAAAAAAATAAATAAATAATTACTAATTAATAACGCACAGACATGGAAAAATGATAGATAGCCTACAAATTGTCAAAACTTGCTTTTGCTGTAAAAAAAAAAAAAAAAAAAAAAAGAGGAAAGGGTAAAATGAATTAAAGTATGAGACACAAAGAAAACAAGGCTGCCAAAGCAGACAGCCTATCACACTCTCCTGCAAAGACAGGATTTTAGTACTAAAACCAAGAGATTAATATAGTCTTTTAGTAGTTGGTATGGGTACAAAAGCAAGACGACAAAAAACACATCAAACCCATAACACTAAAGTTTTAAACTTTTGATAAAAGGAAGAAAATTTAATGCTTTCACTAAAGAGACACACCAGCAACTAGATCTGCTGATTACACCATGGAAAGCCTACTTTACACATCAGAAATAGTGTGTGGGAAGGATATCTCAGGGTCCTACAAACTACCAGCAAAGCATTTCTTTTCCTCGACGGTTATTGATGTTTAGATCAGCTTGTGCACACTACTACGCTATTGTACTTTCGCTTCGGTCAAATGTGGCCATAAATGCCAGGATTAGAGAGCTTATAAAAAAATTCTTATTACCAACTGGCTCCGTGATTCTGCCAATTCTAAAACTCAGAATGTCTGAATTTACAACACGTTCATGTAACCACTCGGGTTTACAACCAAAGCATTACACTAATGAGAGAACCAAAAAAGCTTTGCAAATCTAACACTGCACAACCTTTCACAAATCCAAATGTTAGATTATGATCTCGACACCTGTAAAATGTTGAGTTGATTTCCAACTTTGAATGCTTTAGGGTTCAATTTCTTTCTTTAATGCTTTTTAATGTACTTTTCACTTCTTCTTTGTTGAGTTTTTGGGTCCACTATTATTACTTAGCTATGTAGAATTATTTTTGTTCAGTAGTCAGTAGGAACGCACTTCAAGTAATTTCCGAGCGATTCACCATACTGTTCACTAGGGGGGTCAATTGAAGTCGCATGAACTACTACCCACATGGCACGTACAAGATTAAAACCTGTTATGAGAGAGAGAGAGAAAGAAAAAAAAAAAAAGAGAGAGAGAGAAGTGTATAGGGTGTTGAATTAACCCTAACACGAGTGAGTTTTATTTATATTGTCATGAGACAAGTTACTCAACATAACTAAGCAATGTGGGACAAATACACATAAACTATTCTAACACTCCCCCTCAAGCTCGAGAGTAAATATCAATAAGTCCCAGCTTGTCGCAAAGCAACTCCAATCGTGGTTTAAACAAAGGTTTGGTGAAGATGTCAGTCAACTGAGCTCTTGTAGAAACGAATGGAGTAGATAACACACCACTATCTATCTTCTCACGAACAATGTGACAATCAACTTCTATATGTTTCATTCTCTCATGTAGGGGTGAAAATATAAACCGATGAACCGAACCGAACCGCTGAACCGGACCGAACCGGTGATTTTTTTCGTTTCTTTTCTTTAGCCGGTTCGGTTCGGTTCGTGAAAATTGAAAATTTTGAAAATCGGTTCGGTTCCCGGTTCGGAGGATTTTTTAGGTGAACCGAACCGGACCGAACCGGTATATCATATATACATATACCTTGGAAAAAAGTAGACAGCAGGGATCGAACCCACAACCCCTCACAAGGAGGGAGGGGCACTTACCAACTGTGCTGGACATCACTTCACATTAGAAGTGAGAAACAAAAGTATTTATTACTTAAGTTCTATTACTACTATATATATAAACTTCACACTTGTCTCCCCGAACATTTCAACGATCTGTTCAAACCTAACATTTAGAGAGACAGAGAGAAGCAACCCAGAATTTTGCACAGCCGCCGCCGCCAATCGACTCAATCCATGGGACGCCGCCAGTCGACGCAATCCAAGCGACGCCGAGATCTGTTCAATCGTCGCTGTCCATAATCGTCATATCAAGATCTGTTCGTTTATCTCTCTCTCTCTCTCTCTCTCTCTCTCTCTCGGTATGTGTATATATGCGTCTATATATGTTCCATTTTGTATTTTGTTTGTCAAGTTCTGTCTCCTCTCTCTCTCGTTAGTTTCTGTATCAATTTCTATATATTTGTAGATCTATTACTTTGAACATAAATGTTTGTGATCAATCTGGTTGTAACTTTGTAGATCTGGTCCACCTCTTGTCCCTCTCTCTCCGACGAACCGAACGGTCTCGGAACCGCACCGAACCGGGACGAACCGAACGGAACCGACCTTTTAGAAACCGGTTTCGGTTCGGTATATTCCCTGAACCGACTTTTACCGGTTCGGCCGAAAACGTCCTTGAACCGGACCGAACCGAACCGGTTTCAGCCCTACTCTCATGGAATACTGGATTTGAAGCAATATGTATTCCTGCTTGATTATCACAATACATGGGAATAGGTAACTCTACATCAAAACCTAACTCCTTGAGTAAAGCTCTCAACCACACAATCTCACAAGATGTGTGTGCCATGGCTCGACACTCCGCTTCTGCACTAGACCTTGCGACCACTGTTTGTTTCTTGTTTTTCCATGTGACCAAATTGCCTCCAACAAAAGTACAGTACCCAGTAGTGGACCGTCTATCAGATGGTGATCCTGCCCAATCAGCGTCGGTAAAGGCTTCAATACGCAAATGTCCATTAGACCGATAAAACAGACCACGTCCAGGATGAGCCTTAAGATATCTCACAATACGAAGACAAGCTTCCCAGTGTGGAAGTCGGGGAGCTGTCATAAATTGACTCACCACACTGACAACAAAAGAGATATCAGGGCGTGTATTGGTAAGGTAGTTCAGTTTACCAACTAAACGACGATACCGGTCTGGATGAGGAAATATCTCCCCCTGATCAACACAAAGTTTCACATTAGGATCCATTGGGGTCTCCACAGGTTTTGCTCCCAACAGACCAGTCTCCTTAAGAATATCCAATGCATACTTCTGTTGGGACAAATTAATTCCATCATTGGATCTTGCTACCTCAATACCCAAAAAATACCGTAGTTTACCCAAATCTTTAGTATGAAATTGACGCTGTAAGAACTGCTTCAACTCATCAATACCTTTCTGATCATCTCCAGTAATAATGATATCATCTACATACACAATCAACACTATTTTCCCACGCTCTGACTGAAGAGAGAAAACAGAGTGATCCGAATGAGATCGACGCATACCAAACTGCAACACAGCGTCACTAAACCGACCAAACCAAGCTCGAGGGGACTGCTTCAGACCATATAAAGCTTTGTGAAGACGACAAACCCGAGAACGCTCCCCCTGAGCAACAAACCCAGGATGTTGCTCCATATAGACCTCCTCAAGAAGATCACCATGTAAGAAGGCATTCTTGACATCCAATTGAAATAATGGCCAACCTAGATTAGCAGCAAGAGAAATAAGAATCCGATCAAAGTTTATCTTGGCAACTAGGGAAAAGATCTCTGTATAATCAATCCCATATGTCTGTGTATAGCCTTTGGCCACAAGGCGGGCCTTATATCGCTCAACAGTACCATCCGGATGATACTTGACGATGAATACCCAACGACAGCCAACAGTAGTTTTACCAGCAGGAAGAGGAACCAACTCCCAAGTACCATTATGATGAAGAGCAGACATCTCAGCCTCCATAGCTTGCCGCCACTCAGACATAGATAAAGCTTCCTGAACAGTGTTAGGAACGAAAACAAAAGAGACCGAAGTAGTAAAAGCACGAAGGGATGGTGACAAATGATTATAGGAAACAAACTGAGCAATAGGATGTATAGTGCATGACCGAATACCTTTACGATGGGCAATAGGACGATCAATGTCGTCAAGATCCCGCAACGGAGGAGAAGACGGAGCGGTGGACGAAGGAGGGGCTGTTTGTTCAGATGGCTCAGGCTGAGATGGCACTGGTGGAAGTTTAGGACGACGAACATACACCTGCAAAGGTTTTGGTGGAGGAAGACCAGTACCTGACGGGACAGCTATAGGAAACACAGACTCAGATGCAAACCGATCATTTGCACTAACAGGCTCTGAATAAAACGGGAGTGACTCATTAAATGTGACATCAGCACACACAAAATGACAACGTAAAGATGGAGAATAACACTTATACCCTTTCTGAGTCCGAGAGTAACCAAGAAAAATGCACCTAATGGAGCGAGGGTCAAGTTTACTCCGGTCAGAATCCAGAGCATGAACATAACATATGCACCCAAAAACCCGAAGGGGTAATGAGTGAAGGGGAAGACCGAGAAACAATACCTTATGGGGTATTTGACCTCTAAGAACAGTAGAGGGCATGCGCCTAATCAAATAGCAGGTAGTAAGAACTGTGTCACTCCAATAAGACTTAGGAACTTGCATTTGAAATAACATTGCACGCATAACTTCTGATAAATGTCGAATCTTGCGTTCGGCAACTCCATTTTGTTGTGGAGTCTGAGCACAAGAGGACTGGTGGATAATACCATGATCATCAAAGAATTGAGAAAGACTATTTTTAAAATATTCACGAGCATTATCAGAACGAAATATGCGAATGCAAGTATTGAACTGGGTTTTAATTTCCATATAAAATGACTTAAAAATAGAAGATAACTCAGACCTTGCTTTCATGAGATAAAGGTAGGTAACACGAGAGATATCATCGACAAAAATAACATAATATTGAAAGCCAAAAATATTAGGAACTTGCATTGGACCCCAAATATTAGAATGAACTAACTCAAAAGGACGCGACGCACGACTCTCAACCCTAGGAGAAAAAGATACTCTATGATGTTTGCTAAACTCACAGACTTCACATGGCAAAGCATCCACACGGCTACATGAAGGCACTAGCCTTTTAAGGTTCTCAAGTGATGGATGACCAAGACGACAATGATGTTGATATGGGGACACTGATGACTGAAGAACAACAGAGCTAGGGTGAAAATCATCGGTAAAGTAATATAGGCCACCATGTTCAACACCGCCACTAATCTTCCTCCCCGTCTTGAGATCCTGAAGCACACAACCATTAGGGAAGAATGTGACTGAGCAATTCAAAGACTTGGTAAGCTTACTAACAGACATTAGATTTAATGGAAAACGAGGAACTTGCAGTACAAAGTCCAAAGTAAGAGAGGAAGTAACATGAACAAAACCCAAACCAGTAACATTGGTAGTAGAACCATCAGCTAAGGTAACACGAGATGGTTTACTTAGAGACTGACGGCCGGAAAGAATAGAAGGAGTACCAGTCATATGATCAGATGCACCAGAATCAATAACCCAATGATTAGAAGAATGAGAATGCGCAATGCAAGCAACGGAAGAACCTGTCTGAGATAATGTAGCAAAGGAGGAACTTGTCTGAAGTGACAGTGGGCGTTGGTATTGTTGGTACTCCTCTGCTGAGATAGTCACCCTACTGTCGGCAGAAGGATGAGTAAACTGTCCAGCATCCTCAGAAATAGTAACCTAATGAGCCTGAGGAAAACCATGAAGATCATAACAATACCCCACTGTATGATTTGTACCCCCACAATGGGTACACTGTCGAGTACCATAATCAAAACCGCCACGACTAGAGTTACCACGACCAGAACTACCCCCCCTGACATGCGACCATAACTAGAACCACCACGACCACAGGACTTAGAACCACGACCAGCAAAATTACGACCACCAAAACCACCAGAGACAACTGAAGCAGTCTTCATCATAAACAAACCAAAGCAACAACGAGGATAGCACAAGCAACCAAACAACCAACAAATCAATGAGCTACTAAATCAACCAACTTTCTACCAACACAGCAACAATCACATTGGCTACTAACCACCATAAGAAATCAACCGATCCTAATATCCACCATAAGAAATCAAAATCAACCAATCAACCAACCACTACCTCCAACAAAAGAAATCAACCACAACTACAAATAACTAATCAATTGAGCCCCAAGTAGAAGCAGAAATAGTCTTATCTTCTGACCTTTTTTGTCAAATCCAACTGCACAAATAACTAGCAACAAACCAAAGACAACCTGCTCAAATAAACTAACCAACCAACACCAAATCGATAACAAGCAACGAACCGTCCAATTGATTAACAAACTACTTCAAAACAGCCGGGACAACATAATACCAATAGAAAGCAACAACCAGGAGTCTATCGGCCAACGTAACAAGAGACAATCTAAGATAATACCTCAACACAGGCAACCAATAGTGTGAACAGGTAGTAACCAATACAGAACCAGCAAGCAATAGGCCACGATGACGTAGAACAGGCCAGAATCAATCATGGAAAGATCAGAATGAACCTCGGCAACAACAGGGCCCAATCTGATCGAATAGTGTGTGCGAAAGACCAAATTGTGACTGAAGGAACAAACCAGATTGCAGCGGAAGACTACACGACCAGTTTGGGTACGATCAAACCACCAAAGCACAACCAAATCAACTGAGTGAGGTTCGAAATCAATTTATAGGGCTAAGAATCGACTAAACATGTTCGAAATTGACTGGGTTAGGTGCGATTTTGGGTTTCAAGTGATGATGAGTTTGAATAAGAGGATTTCGAGTGTGATTTCATGGGTTTTGAGGGATTTTCTTCATGTTTCTAGGGTTATTATGGTTCGAACAGGGGTTTTTGATATCGTACAAGGCTGATTAGTGGTTGATTGAGGTTGTTTCTAGGGGTTTTTTTTTTTTTTTGATTGAGGGTTTTGGGTTTGATTAGGGTTTATTTGGGTCGACGGCTAAACAGGGTATTATGGTTTAGGGTTACGGCAGTGGCTAGAGTAGCAGAGTGGGTGGTTTAGGGTTTCGGCTATTATAGGTTAGTTTTCGTAATTTTAGGTTTTAGACGATAGTTGACAGTAGAGATTGGTGGCAGCTATGGTGGTAGATCGAGGTGATGCTCTGATACCATGTTATGAGAGAGAGAGAGAGAGAGAGAGAGAGAGAGAGAGAGAGAGAGAGAGAGAGAGAGAGAGAGAGAGAAGTGTATAGGGTGTTGAATTAACCCTAACACGAGAGAGCTTTATTTATATTGTCATGAGACACGTTACTCAACATAACTAAGCAATGTGGGACAAATACACATAAACTATTCTAACAACCTATGTTCAATTATATATGTAAAACTAGCACTCAAATTGGTCGGATTAAATTCCAAAGAAAAATGTTTGACAACAATTTTTTGGCAAAATCTGAAAAATCACCCTGTAAATCAGCTCCTAATATCCAAAAATCACCCAAAATGAAAAAGAAAAGAAAAAGGAAAAACTTCAATCAGACACTCTCCGATGTCAAAATTCATCAAATTATTGACACTGAAGACAATGATGTGGCAAATTCATTTTGTTCTGGACCAATCACACTGAATGAGATGATAAGTGTGCATGTAAACTGGGACCTTAACAGTAGTAATTAATTTTTTTTTTCTAATGTCTCTTTTCTTTTCTTTTTTAGGGTTCCGATTTTTATGTCTCCCTTGAAATTCATGACAATAAGTTGGAGAAAATATTGTAGACACCCCAAAATGAGACGTTTGTGTACATTTTAATCCCCAATGATGAAAAGAAATACCCGGAAAGACCTCTCGGATTGAAATTCTTCAAGTCAACTCAGTCAACAGTACCGTACGGTACTCATCTTTCATGCACAGTACAGCCTCAGTCACGTACAACAACCTTTTGAAGTTTGGCGGTGGAGGCACGGCACTGTCATTTGTCAAACAACTTTTGCAGAGTTCCAGCAGCTCAAAATGTTGACGATTTGTTCCTCTGATTATCATTGTTGCATACAAGAGTGAAAGGCTATGAAATAGCCATGATTTCTTTGGGTGGGCATCAAGTAAACTTGATGACCAAGGGATTTGTACGCCTATATAAGCCTGTCAATTCCAACGGAAAAACAGAACGGAAATGGTGAAGAAAAATCATGGAGTTCTACCCATAAGCCTTACCAACACATCATCTCTACTACAAATCATCCTTATTTGCTACTTGTAGCCTCTAGAAATCAATTTAATCCCCTCTTCCAAAACAAACCCAATCAAAGATCAAGTCCCTCTGTTTTCGGTCCAAACCCGTGAGGTTGCCATTCCAATTTTGTTCAAGTTCTAGCCATTCATCATCTTCTCTATTATATCAGATTGTAGCTGGAGTTCAGAGGAGGTCCAAAGTGTGCCCAAGGAGTTCCAGAAGTATTTCAATCCGAGAGTTCAAAGCCAAAGGTATAATCTCGTTCCGCCGAATTCTTTAGCTTTGGTACCCTGAGGGGAGGGGTACCAAGTGTGGAATGATCTCCTATATCTCCTCCACACTTGGTATGCCCATGTTATATCAAAATCAGTTCGATTTCATACCTCCCGGTTGCGTCGTACGGTGAAAATATCGCCTCGTATGAGGTAATTTAGTGAGGAGGAACATTCTTTACTTAAACACATTATTTTCCTATCTAAAATAATCTGTTTTTAACCAAGTTTCATACTTTGTATGTGTTTCTATTCAATCATTTCGAAAACCAAAAGTTTTGAACTGTTTGTAAAGGAAAATGTGTCGCACGACACTCCTCCTGTACCGCACGGTATACTTGGAGTGCTGTACGACACTCTTTTGAAAATTTGACCGTTAATTTGATGAATAGTGCCGCACGACACACTTTCTGTACCGCATGGTACACTTAGTGTGCCGTTCGACACACCTTTGCAAAACCAGAATTTTTGAATTAACCCTTCTGTAAGATAGTTTGAATTCTTGGTTGGTTTGCTTGTTTATTGCGTTATTGCTTACTTGTTTTCATTATTATCGTCTGCTTTGTTTGATAAATTGTTTATTTGAATAAAGTTTGGCATTAAAATATTTTCTAAAAATTCCACAAATGTTCAGTAAAGACCGATTTTTAATCGGGCGAACGGGGTGCATTAAAACCCTTCCCCGCTCGTAACCTGGCTCCCGAATCCAAAACGAATCTCTGGTTTTCAAATCATTTTCTAAATCATTTTCTCAATACTTTTTAAAACGGTTTCTCGGGTCCTAAACCATTTTCCAAAAACCCGGGTGGCGACTCTATTTTCAAAACAACAAATTTTCCAAAACCGGCGTGGAGGTCGACCGTCCACAAATATAGAGTGCTTTTGGAAATGATAAGTATTTAGGATTGGCAGAGGCTTTTTGTGTAGTATTTCATTCAAAAAAGATCAACGTATGTTATGGAAGTCTGGGTCAACAACTTGGCAAGTTTTAAAACATGATGTTATGTTTGAATGTTGTGTCCATACCATTATTGTTATTGTTAAAGGAGAGGGAGAGATGATGGGAGCAATTTTTGGGTGCGTACACCGCGTGTCCATGCCAGAGCACCTATTTCGGCTGTCCAAACCACTTTTGGACAGTCCAAATTTTAAAGTGAAAAAGAGGGGTGTGAGAGAGAGGGAAAGGGAAAAGGAACAAATCTGAGCCGTCTAAAAATATTTTGGACGGTTGAATTGAGTGCTCGGACACGGACACTTCGTACCTGCCCGGCAACCAGAATTTTTTTGAGTTGATGACTGTTAAAAAGAAAGAGAATGAGATTAAGATGCAAGTGCAAGTGTCAATAAAATAAAATAAAAAGAACATGTATCTCTGTAGACAGAGGAGCAATGTCGTCAAAATCGTAGTGCATGCTGGCGCCATGTGTCAACCAGATTGATCGAATTTGGGAAGGTCAGCTCCTCTTAATCTTATGACCTCCTTTCCAGCAAACCCTCAAGATTCCCGTGCGGGAGTCCAACTCGGGTACAAAATAATGATATGAACCTTTCAGCTATTATATTGTGCATAATAGAACATTCAAAAAAAAAAAAATTAACTCAATTGGATACCGATAGATACACGAAAATTTATTCACATTTAGACGGTCTAAGTTTATCTCCTTGCATAACCATCCATTTTATAAAACTCATGTTGATTTGTTTATGCATCTATCAACATCTATCTGAATAAATTATTTTCTTTTTTGGATATTGTCTTCTCTGTATGTTGAACGGTTCGCATCATTATTTTCAGGTTGAAGTAGGATCCACGTGTAGGAGTCTTAAGGATTTGTTTGATTGGAGGCCTTGCGAAGAACTGCACCCTTGTTGGTGGACTTTGACGTCGTGGATTTATTGTAGAAATGTTAGAGAGGTTCTTTGTTGAGTCAATATTCAAGAAGGTGAGTTAGAGAGGTAAGAATAATCAACAATAAAGATGAAGGGAATGGAATGATCTAGAGGAAGGGTAAAGAATAGAGCAGATGTGCATAAAAAAGCCTAAGGCAGTGAAGTTCTTAGGCTAATCCATGGGGGACTTAAGTGATCTAGAGAGAACATGGTGATATCACTAGAGAGTGTTCTTCTCTTCAAATCAGTGACTGCAAACTTTTCTCTCTTTAGAATGACATACTCTGTCGATTAATCACCTCTGAGAATTGTGAAGAGAATGTCCCTATATATAGGTCCCTTGAGCAAATGATAAGGCACCAGGCTATCTTCCTATAATATGGGGACACGTGCCCTTTTCCATAATATGGGGACACGTGCCTTTTTCCATACACCCAGATAAGGCACCAGGCTGACCCTCGCGGATACTTGGGTGCGCTATTCCACCTTTGCACAAAGAATCTCTTCTTCTTTTGTAGCCACCAAGCCATTAAATCCCCTTCAATTCCCGTAAGGGCAAGGTCATAACCTGTTCGGTCTTGCCTATACGTAGCCAAGCCTCATAGAGCCCCTCGGGTCCTGCCTTAGACCGGAGTAGACATAATGCCTAGGCCAGACATAAATGACTAGAATCGTGCATCCTTGCTCATGCCTTTGGGCTGCACTAGTCATGTTGCTTATAAGCTTTTATCCATGTTCGGATAACCCATAGCTATAAACAAGTCCCTTTCAATTGGGCCTTGGGAGAGCGCGCGATGAGTTCTCGCTGAGGGTTCCGTGCATGGCTAACCCATGCGGACTTGCCACGTGTCGCGCTACCTAGGTGGACACTTGTCACTTTATGAATGGTTGATCAACTTTGACTTTGATCAACTATTCTCTGAACGCTAACCTTCCCTACAATACAAATTGAATTGTCTACTCAATGGCGGAGCAGGGCCACCGCAGGGCAAGGGCCCTCATTGATTTTTTTTTTTTTCCAATTTCAATTTTAGTTTTTTTATATTTGAATTTGGTAGTTTTAGTTTTACATGAATCAAACAACAATTATTGCTTTTAATGTAGTTCAACCAAATAACTTTCACAATTACCAGGATATTTTGTCTAAAAAATAAGGTGAATATTATCTACTTCATATTGGATCTTTGACTAGGTTCCACTTCAATAGTCAAAGCTATTTTTTAGCGTCTTAACTTTTTAATCATTTTTGTATAAATAATATCACAACTAGATATTCATAAGTGCATAATCAAACTAAAGCAAGACTGTGTTACCCAATCCTATAGTTATAATAATAAGAATGATGGCTCAACGATAGATGTTAATTGTTATTCGATCAAGTGTTTATGAAAATAAGAATAACTTGGTTGAATTGTTACAAAATAAGCGCCAATGTTTCTGATCATTGAAGTAAAAAATCCAGCATGAAGTTTTGAGATGTGAGTAATTTTGACCTAGTTAGGTGGGTGAACAAAATAATACTATAAAATGTGAAAACTCTCCTTCATTTCTCATGACGCAACAACCAGTAAGCAAACCAGTGTCACATTGCCAACAACCATCAAATCGTGCGTCAGTGGCATGTTGTTCAGGATTGGCTGTCACTGGTGTTTTTGTAATTTTATGGTGCCCCCAGTGATGTATATTCTTGGCTATGCCAATTTTTTTTAGTTTGAGTGCTTAGGTGACATTTGGATAAAAGTTTACGAAAATATTAGGGAACATAAAAAAATTTCCCAAAATGGTCTAGGAAAGAGAAATCAATAATTCCCCTGATACTTTTCAAAAGTTTAAGAGTAGTTTTATAATTTTACTTCTATGTTAGACGTGTGTCAAAAAAACATGTATTACTCTGTTTATAATACATTATGGGAGAATATTCTTTACACCAGCGGCGTAAATCAAAGTTTCCTCCAAATCTCTTACATTGCGTCATGTGACCAAACAGTGGTCCCAAAAGATAGAACATGGACAAATGGCACAATGCAATCGATTTGGAGGAAATTGTAGTTTACACCGTTGGCGTAATGCATCAAGCCATCAATATTTGCTCTGAATTTAAATGAGCCTCTTTGAACTGTGGTATACTGATATCTATTCCTAAGATTATTTGATATGCGCGTGAGTTAGTCCAAACATCTAATTGAACAAAAGAAAAAACATTATCTCGGAATGCAAGGGTAACAATATTCCGAGCTGGCCCGAAGTATCAATTTTATGTTAGAGCATCAATATCAGAGTTAACAAATTAACTTTTAACCAAATATAGAGAGTCAAACCCCCCAAAATCAGCCTCACCAAACAATTGGTCAAATTTATTTTTGCTACTGTGGCTACTCAATTTGGTGCGGCATTATTCACACACCAAGACACTGTTCACTTTTTTTTTAAATTACTTTTGGGGAGTAGGAGTAGAAAGAAAGAATAGTTTAATGCGTAAAGTTAGAATAGAGAGCCTGATTCTGTGAATTTTTGTAATAGTGGCTTGCTAAATTGTAAAAGGTGTTTTTGAAGTTAAATTTGGTGTAAAATTTAGGGCATCCTTATCTGACACAAAAAAAATACCAAATTTAACCCAAAAAAACATCTTTTATAATTTAGCATGTCACTTTTCAAAAAATTCACAAAATCAGACTCTCTATTCAAACTTTGGGTGGTGCTAATGGCAAAACCGTTTTTGTTTGTGCCAAAATTGTAGTGCTTAAAAACCTTGTACCATGTGCAACGTACAAGCCTTTTTATGCACTACAGTTTTGGCCAAACTTTAGCAAGTCACTTTATCAAAGACTCACAGAATCAGACTCTATTCAAACTTTTACTCTTCCCTCCCTCCTCTTTTGGTGAGTGAACAGTTGGTCACCAAATTTGTTAAGTTACTGTAGCAAAGTTAAGAAATCTTCAAATTGGTGATTTCGTTTGGTGAGGCTAATTTTTTGAGGTTTTGGAAGAGTTTGAAAGTTAAAATAGAGATGCTGATATTGATGCTCTTATGGAATGGAACGTAGAGCAGCTACACAACTGTATCAATAATTGTCCAAGTTATTAATGACAGAGCAAACAGTGATGTTTACTATACAAGGGTAACAATACTCCATCAGTTGAAAAAACCAAAAGGGTTATTCTATTGACTGCTTACAATTGACTATGCTGACAATAAATAAGGGAAAAAAAATATTTCAGTATATTTTTTATATTTTTTAATACACTTTCACAAGCTTTTATATACTTTTCAGATATTTCAATACATTTTTTAAAAATCTTAATGATAGCCCAATGAACCAATTTTAGGAAAATGCGTTTTTTTTGGGTAAATCAGGAAAATGCGTTAAGCCCACTGGGCATGTTAAAGTTGAAAAAGTGTGTTGAAATGTGTGAAAAATGTATAAACCTTGTAAATGCATTGAAAAAAATGTAAAAGCTGCACTGAAATGCGTGGGTGGTTTTTTTGTTTTTTGCTTTTTGTGTGCTTATGCGTCCACTGGGCACACAATAGCCAACATAGATTTGATCGAAAAACATTTATTAGATGAATGAATCACAAATTGTGGGGCTGATTATCTTGATTGCAAACTCCACATATACTGATCTATATTAGCGGTGTGAAGTGAGTATTAGACTCGTGTTTTGGATTTAGACATTTAGTCCACCTTATGCATTTGTCGTTTATTTCTTACTGTTATAGGCTTGGTTATAACCCCTCTTCATTGTATTCAGATGGAGATTTGTTAGTGCCATTTGGCTTTCATGAAATGAAATTATTTCTTTCGGATAAAAAAAAAATATCACAAATCGTGCATGCCTTTCTAAGAAAAAAAAAACATAATGAAATTTATTTTCTCATTATTTTTAAAAATATAATTAATACTTTTACAATTGCAAATGCAAGAGAAATAGTCAGTAAAGTAATTTAAATTCTTGCAATAGTCAGTAAAGTAATTTAAATTCTTGCAATGTTATATGATTTCAAGTAGTAGTATTTTACCATATTGCTCTTCAAACCATATGGAGGTGCTAGAGAGTCTCACTTTTTTACTTTTTGCATTTTGCATTTTGCATTTTACTTTTTACAATTTTGATTTTTTGAATTGTAACCAAAATATATTGTATAAATTATTTGGTAGATATGTGCAAACTATATTTTGCAGTAAGAGTAGTGTTTGAAGATATATGCAGAATTTATTTTGTTATTTTAAGTAAATCAAAATAATAATAAAAAAAAGTGAAAATGAGAATTCAAGGAAGCTCATCTCCACTTACTTCTAACTTTTATTTTCTAAACTCAAAAACCAAACGTGTGTTATAGGATAGTACTAATTCATTATGGGTAACTACATCCAAACACCTAAACCGAAAAATGGGAAACTCAAAAAAAGTGAAAATGAGAATTCAAAAGCTCATCTCCACCTACTTCTGACTTTTTTTTCCTAAACTCGAAAGCCAAAAGTGTGTTATAGGATAGTAATTCATTATGGGTAACTACATCCAAACACCTAAACCGAAAAATGGGAAAATCAAAACAACCCTTTACTCTTAAGTGATTTCTTGGTATAAAGTGCTCTATTTTTCAATTTCCTTTCGGTTAGAGCCGCCCATCGGTAGGTGAGGCAACTCTTTTCTAATCAAACGAGGCAACTTTTTTTTATACCAACCCTACTGTAATTGGAGTACTAAACAAAAATAACCAAAAGCAACTTACTTAGAAACCAAATCCCCCAAAACCCTCATTGTCCCCTTGGTTTTTTACTCCAATTTAACTAGGATTACATTCCCATTTAGGGGGTGTTTGAGAAGCCTACTTTTCAGCTTTTCATTTTTGGTTTTTTGGCTTTTTGGCTTTTTGGATTATGGCCAGAATGAGTTTTGAATCTGGGAGGAGTGTTTGGGAGAAATGTACAGAATGCATTTTGCAAAGTAGTAGTGTTTGGGAGAAGATTGATGAAAATGAGTTATGGATTGATTTTTTACCATTTTGCCCTTATTATTAATTATGTTATAAAAATGTACACGAATATTGTTTTTAGCATTTTTTTTAAAATTCTAATTGGGAAATATTTTTGTAATTGCTCTTCTTTTTTGGTAATTGTATCAATGCATGTCTCCCAAAACTGAAATTTTGGACGTGGGGGAGAAGAATACCTCTCGCTATTTGTGTTGTGGGGTGGGAAAAAAATGGATCCATAACTCATTCATAAAAAAGGCAGCAAAAAATAACTCTGTGCAAGTACTTAATTATTCACTGTATATATACAATTTTTTTTAACGTAAATTATTTCACTATTTTAATTACCAACTTTTACAGTGCATTGTATTGTGTATGTTTGAAATATGCATCAAGATGAGTAAGGGGTAGAATGGGAAACGAAAAAGGAGAAACTGAAAATGGGAAAAGGAGAAATGGAAAAGGAGGCTTGGACCTATTTTTGGTTTTTGGCCCAGATTGTTAGAAATGAAAAAACAGTTTATGGAGGAATGTGTTTTGAGAGGTGTAGCCAAACAACCAAAAAGAGAAAAAGAGAAGTTGAGAAGTTGAAAAACAAGGGGCCAAACACCCTCTTACATTAACACGTTACAAAAGTATTCCCCCATATTCTCATACAAGTAGTATAAGCTCTCAATACAACCCATCATCACAATTATCCCTCTTCTCACAGGATCCAGGTGGTGTCGCTAAAGGGACAACACTATCCATTCCCCTCTCACATAACTGAGCACCCATTCGGATTTTCATCACTAAACATCTCAAACGAATCCGGTTGCCTCGGATGCGACTCGAAATCGGATGGATGAGGCTCCGTTTCGGGACCCGAATACGTGTACGCGTACGAATGCGGTTGTTGCGGCGACGAATAATACGATGTCGTATAGCTGCTAGTAGGATGGGCAGTGTTGTAACTCATTACGTATACAGGTGGTTGTGGTGGGGCATAGTAATTTGGTGGAGGGAATTGATGCCCGTGGTGACGTGGAGGGCTGAGATTAACTTGAGGTGGCCCAGCGTAATGATTCGGCTGCATTGTGCTTGGTGCTGCACCACCACTTGATGGTACCCCCTCGAACCCAACCTTTTGACCCTTCTTTTTCTTCTTTTTACCACCACTGCCACTGCCATTGCCACCACCAGCGCTTCCGCTTTTCTCAGTAAAATTATCACTCTCACCGCCACCAACCCTTTTTCTCCACAGCCGGTGACTGGTTAACTGCTGAACCCGTCTCCGGTTTCTTCCCTTCCACTTTCGTCTCCAAAACAGGTCCACCGCCGGTTTTAGCTACACCACCACCAGCCACAACCGGTCCGCCACTGGTTTTAGCCCCAACTTCACTAAACCGGACTGCGCCGCCACTGGTCTTAACCGGAACACCGCCGCCGCCGGTAACTTTAGCTGGATTGGAAACTGCTTCGCTGATTCTTGCAGGTTCTTGATCTACTTCAACTTTCACCGGTGGTTTCTCTGCTTCAGGGGCATCATCGTCATTACTGCTATCTGGGTCGTTCTTTTTCTCTTTCTTCTTCGATTTTCTCGATTTCTTATCTTTCTGCTCAGGGGGTTCTGGCCATAGCTCAGCGTGTTTATTTGATTTCAACAGTTTCTTGAGCAGAGTCTGTGCTTCGACGTTGCCGGTGACTGTGACTTTTTGTAGTTTTGTGTCGATGTCTGCCTTGTAAACACCTGGAGGCGAAGAAGAAAAGATGAAAAGAGAGAAGTGAAAAACAACCCAGATGGACAAACACTTGTCCGTTTGTAGATTTGTATGTATAGGTTTATAGTGTCAAGGTGAGTTTCCGCTGCGTTATTTTTGGACTGCAAGTTACCAAACCACAGAGTCATTCTCCTCGCATATAGTCTAAAAATACCAAAAATACCGTAGCGAAAACTCATATCCAGAAAACTCATATCCAAAGTATAGTGGGAGAGGGTTGGAGGGGGTGATGGTGGGTACCTTCAACGGAATGGAGGACTTTTTTGACTTTCCGTTTGCAGCCTTCGCAGTGGATGGAGACTTTCAAGACATGGGTCTGAGGAAAAATTGAAGCAAAAGAGGAGAGAAAAAGGAGTCTGAGTTGAAAATTGTCATTTTGGATTTTTCTTTTGATCAGAAATTTTCATTTTTGATTTAGAAGAAGTGAGAAAAAGAGCAGGTAGTGATAGATAGAAGTGATTTTGCGTACCTTGTATGTGAGGGGAGGTTGTTCTACGTGTTCTTCTGCTGTAGTTGGTAGTTCGGTCGCCATTAGAAGAGGGAGACTGGGGGGAGAGAGAGTGGAAAATGGTGAGTGGAGGAAGTAGTGTTATTAAAGAAGAAGGAATGATGAGATGCCTGCTTTAAGTGAGAGAGTGAGAGGGAGAGAGACGCATTTGAAAAAGATAGAGTAGGGGTATGGTATAGGTCCTTTCTGGGATGGCGTGAGTGATAGAAAGAAAATACCAGACTCTCTTTTCAGAATTTTTTAAATCTCGATGCTGCTTTACACTGCAATCCTACTTGTTTCTTTTTCTTTTTTCTTTTTGGAAATTGATTATTTGTTTCTTTTGTTCTGACGTGGTTAGGGCATCTTCAACCCGATAACATCCATTCCTCCATTTTGGAGGATCAAAATATAATTTTATATCCAAAAAGTGAATTCGAAGGAGTTTACTATTCATGTGAGCTCCAACCCAATAATCTCTATTCCTCTATTTTTCAAACACATTGGCTTTATTATTGGAGAGTGAGGATAAAAAGAGGACATAAGAGGAATTTAGAAATGATGAATAGTGAAATGGAGGTGATCCTCCATAATATTTTCCATAATATTTTGATCCTCCATATTTGGAGGGTGAAATATAATCCTCCAAAATAGAGGGAGAAATGGAGGATGGGTAGGGGAGATGTTTTCCTCTAAAATGGAAGAATGAAGGCAAAAATAGAGTTATGAATGGTGTGTTGAAGATACCCTTAGTTCACTTTCATCTTTTCGATTTATTTTTTTAATTATTTATATTTTTTAAATTTTATATAATATTTTTTAAGATTTCAAAAATTTTATATAATAAAACTAATTGTGATTTATCAAATAAGATCAAATAAGATTCATATTGCATATACAAGATATAAACCATTTGTTTCTTTAAGTTAGAATAGTGATATAAACTATTAATTTGAAACGGAGAAAGTAGTACACTGTAAATTGTAAATTAAAAGCCCATGTTCTCACCACTGACCGTTTGAAAGTTCGCACAACGGCGATTACAATGGAAACACATCTCTCATACATCCAAAAGCAAAAAAAAAAAACATTTCAAACCAAAATCAAACCATTTTAATCATATCATCTACTAAAATTTCATCAAACTCTCTGGCAAAGAATGCCCACAAAAGGTACTAGAGAAATCAGCAAAAATAGCCACCACCATGTGTTGGGATTGCACACACCACTTAGAGCCCGTTTGGATGGTGTTTATATCCCCTGGCTAAATCATCTCTCTTCCCCTCATCCCTCTTCTGCGCCTATATCCATCGTTTGGCAAGGTTTTTGTGCCCACGACTAAATCATCTCTCTTCCCAGATAGTCAGGGTTCTCCCTGACTAAATAGAAGCAGGGGGGTGTGTCTATGTTTAGTCAGGGCTGTTGGGGCTTGGTCGATTTACGTTGGTACCCTTCGATCCCCCTTTTTTACTGTCTATGGAGCCCTAATCTAAAACAATGAAGGTACAGAAAGGGTTGTGGCGACTGTGGCGACTCTCACCAGTTGCTAGTCAGATCGATTTGCACCTACCACTTCGGCAACTTTGTGACCTAAATCCGGCGAGTACGCGACCTAACTCCGGCAGGTATGTTTCCGATCTGAGTTTTTGTATCTCGTTCATGTGAATTTTTTTCAAATGCAAACCCTAAACTAAACCCTGGTGGAGTAATGAACATGTTCTGACACTTCAATCCAAGATAATGTGGAGTTATTGCGATTACCTTGTTTATAGTGCTGTTATATATGCGGTTCAGAGGAAAATTGTTTGTGCTTGCATTGGCCTCACTGTATTAGTCTAACTGTGGGTTTCATTGTAGCAGATTTTGTTCAGTCGTATATGTGAAAACTTATGTCTGTCATGATGTGCTCTTTGTATTGGGTTTTTGTGATGGAAATTTGTGTGCATTGTTCATATGAAACTTATATGTAGGCCTATATTTAGTGTAGTGCTATACCATCTTTGAAATACTTCGGTAGGAATATCAAGTCTCCTGTGTGTAAAAGTTTGGCATTCAGAACTAACCCTTGAATTGGAGCTGATATCGGCAATGTGTAAAAGTTTGTACTTGGTGAATTTTTTTATCAGATTTGAGTTATAGTATAGTCTCTTGTCTCCTTCAAAATAATGTCGTGGACTTCGTTTGTTAAAAACAATAAGAGTTTGGTCGAAATGCACTTGTGATCTTCAGATGAAACGTCGGTGAAATTTTTTTAAACAAATGAAGCCACCTATCTAATCTATTAAATTAATTATAGGATGACACGATTAAACAACACACACCTGACAAGAAGACAACATGAAGAGGCATTTGTGGCATTACAGAGTTTTATTACCACTGCACTAGGTGTGTTTCGCCTGTACTTCTTCGTCACAAGTTTTTATAAGGAGGCTCGGCCGCACTTGTCTCCGAATCCAAACTTTTACCAGTCAGATAAATAGAATCAACAGTTTGACAAGGGGTAATGAGGTTGATTGTCATGATCAGTTGAGAGTCAATATGCATACATTCTTAAGGTTGTGCTGCTTAGTCCGAGGTGTTGGCTTAGGAGACTCAAGGTCCGTATGTCTTGAGGAGAGAGTAGTTGTATTCCTATGGATCCTCTCGCACCACACAAAGCAGAGGCGCACAAGGTTTGAGTTTTTTCGATCCACCGAGACTGTTAGAAGGCATTTCCATGCAGTTCTTCAAGTTGTGTTGCGCCTACACCCCATGCTTGTAGTAAGGCCTGAGCCGATACCTCCGAACGACCCTGACAGTAGGTGGAGTTGGTTTCTGGTACAAATGCATGGTTTCAATGCCAATTCTTCCCTTTCGTGTAGGTTAATGGACCTGCCTTATCTAACTTTCAATGTTGTATTAAATTCTTCATAAAATTGTCTGGGAGCGTTGGATGGAACGCACGTGCCAGTTATGCCCCCGGCAATTCTCAAGTCTCGTTATAGGAACAGGAAGGGTGAGATTTCGACAAACGTTTTAGGTGTTTGTACTAGGGATTTGAAGTTTGTGTACGTTTTGTCTGGCTGGGAAGGGTCGGCAACTGATTCTAGAATCCTTCGAGATGCTATTCAAAGGCCACATGGGTTAAGAGTCCCCCATGGTACGTTTGCAATCGATGGCAATTTTGTTTTGTACAATACTTACCCTCATCTTTACATGCCTGATATCCATAGTGAATGTCGTTCCAGGACATTACTACCTTGTCGATGCAGGTTATCCAAATGGGGAGGGGTTTCTAGCACCATACCGAGGCCAACGGTATCACATAAACATATGGAGACAAGGTCACATTCCTACTACCAAAGAGGAGTACTTCAACATGAAGCACTCCGGTGCTAGGAATTGTGTTGAGAGAGTATTTGGTGTACTAAAGATGCGGTGGGCAATATTGAGGTGTGCCTCTTACTACCCCATACGGACTCAAAACCGCATCGTGACAGCATGTTGTCTCCTCCACAACCTCATTAAAAGAGAGATGCCTGACGATCCTATTGAGTTAGAGTACACGTTGTGGGAGCAACAAAACGTACACAATGTACCTGTAGATGACCACATTGGCCAGTTGGAGACGTCCGATGAATGGACCCAGGGGAGGGATGCCCTTGCAACCGCCATGTATGACCATTGGCTTGCCAACGGTGGTGGAAATGTGGACGAAGTTTAAACTATTTGTAATTCCCATTTGAAACTATTGTGTAACTTTAAGATTACGTTTGTACTAAGTTTAAACAATTTGTACTCTAACTTTAATTTGGGAGGTTTGTGAGTGGATGACACTTGTTAGGTGTGTAATATATTACATGTATGACATTTATTAAGTCCTGATTTTTATGCTATGGATAATCTTTATGTATGGACTTATCATGAGCTGCATATATATGTTTGCACTACTCTATTTGCGGTAAATAAGATATGTATATGCAGCCATGGACACCGAAGAATCACAACCACCCACCAATTCTTCCAAGGACCGTTACGTATGGAAGAAATTTGAAGAGGATCACCTAATCCGATGCATGACAAATGAGTACTCCGACCTATGGAGCGCTGACAATGGGTTTAGGTCAAGTTTCTTCACCTTAGTTGCCCGTGAGATGAAGAAGGTCATGCCCGACACGATCATTAAAGCCCACCCTCACATTGTGTCTAAAGTGCGGAATTGGAGAACAACCTACCACCGCATCAATGACATAGTAAATAAGAGTGGCTTTGGTTGGAATGACGTTATGAAATGCATCGTCGTGGATGAGCCGTCGGTGTGGGAGGAGTATGAAAAGGTAATTTACATTGCTTTAATTTGAAATTAAAGCATTGAATTGCCTATTCTTACTTATAATCCTATCCCGTTCGTCTAGGCCAATCCAAAGTGCAAAGGCTATAATGGTAAGCCATTCCCATACTACGATCAATGGCTAGTCCTCTTCGGGAAAGATAGGGCAACCAGAGAGTTTGGGAAGATTTTACACAGATGGCAAGTGCAGATCCACCAATTGTAGTGGAGGAAGAGTTGCTTGTTGATGAGGAACCAATTCATATGTTCTTCACGCAAGATGGAGAGCTCGGGAGTCAACCATTCACACCTATGGCCTCCACATCTTCACCCTCGACCCCTTGAGGCTCCACTCCCCGCACCTCGACACCTCTCAGCTCAACACCTCCGACGGCCTCGCCTCATCCATCAATGCCCATCAATGCACCCTCGGCTAATGACCAAGGTAAGAAGGTGAAAAAAAGGTCTCGGATAGGTATGGAGGATGAGAAATTCCAGGAGGGTATGAACAATTGGATGAATTCAACCGCGACACATATGGCGGATATCGCCAAGTCAATGGGGTTTCCAAGAGAAGTTGAAGCTCGCCGTGAAAGGATTCCGGATGAGCTTGCAAAACTTGACCTTACTATCGTTCAACAGTTTAAGTTGACTGCTATAATTTGTGACAACGACCTGAGGGTCACTCAATTCTATGGCATCAAAGAGGAGAACAAGCAACAACGGGTGGAGGCTATCCTTGATGGACAAATCTATCCTCGCACAACCTAGATTGGAGTACGAAGTTCTGAGATGAAGACTTTTTTTGTGTAATTACTAACTAAGTATGAACTGCCTTTTTTGTATAAACTTGGGTAAGTGATACCTTGCACGGTGTAAATTGGTTGTACCCTAGGAAATTAAGAAGGAAACATTTGTATATTTTTTATGGTTCGGTAGTCACCATGTAGGCATAACTGGAATATGATCTTAGTAACTGTCAACTGATGTAATGTGGGACAACTCTTTTGGATATATGTAATTACTAATGGGAAATCTGTTTTCCCCTTTGCAGGTTGTGTGTAACTCAACTGGTATTCTTGGTTGGGCAATGATGATTCAATCGTACTGAATATGAAGGTAGTTACCTTGGCATGGCAACTTATGTTGCAGCCATGAGTAACCTGATCATGCTATCTAACATTTTTCTGAGCCTACTTTACATTGCTCTCTGAATCTGTGGTATAATGCATGTATTAACTCTGTACATTGGTCTCTGAAACTTTTTTCTGGGCAATGATGTGTTATCTGTTGAGCCTGGGCAGTGATGTCTGAACTGAGCCTTTGGTTGTTGCTGCAGCAGTTTGGTTCTGAATATGCACTTTGTAACTGTTATTGTCATGTTATGTTCATACGGGCAATGATGTTATAATGAGCCTTCACTTTTAATCTCTGAAACTGGGACTCAGTCTCCCTTTGGACTCTAAATTTGAATATGAATTTGTAATTAGTGACTGCATTGTGCGGTGTTTATTTTGGAACTTTAAAACTGGGACATATGCACTTTCGTTTGGATCTCTGAAACTGAGCCTATGTGTGCTTTTGAATTGAATGAAATCTGGTACTTCAAATAATTGGGCAATGATGGTAAACTGAGCCTTGTTTTGGGGACTCTAAACCTGAAATTTGATGGAAGTATGCCTTTCGTTGTTATCTTGGCGGGGCAATCTAATTGCAGCCATGAGTAACCTAATCATGTAATTTAACTGGTATTCTGAGCCCTGCAACTGGTCTCTGAATCTGTGGTATTGAGCCCATGTCTGTGTTAGTGAGCTTCCTTTTGTTGGCATTACTGAGATATGTTTCTGTGATGTGTACTCTGAATCTTTGAAACTGAGCCTCTGTCTGCCGTTCTTATGAATGAAATCTGCTACTTAAAAAATCTGGGCAATGATGGTTGACTGAGCCCGTTGGTACTTTGGTGATTGAGTTTGATACATGTTACTTTGGAATTAAGTTTAGAATTCAGAATCAGTTTCTATGTTTTATTTTTCTGAATATGTTTTGTTCATATTAGCTGGATTTCCTTTGGTGATTGAGTTCATAGCTTGGATCTATTCATTTTGTGGGAAGTTTGGTGCACCTGTTGGTGAAAACCTGGTATTGAAAACCTTTCGTTTGGCTGTTTTCCTTGTTGATTCCAGTTTTGAGCCCATTCTTTGCTGTAGTTTAGTTGGTTCTGGGCTGACATGGTTGACTGAATCTGTGTTTCTGGGCACTTGTATTGAATCCAATTTGTCTTATACATTTGGTTACTGCATTTCGGTATGGTAACCTCAGTGAATGTGTTTCATGGGCAGCTAGCTACATGATAGGTTTTTCACTTTTCTGGGCTATGATGATACAATCAAAATTATGGCAAATGGAAGTATGCCTTTGGTTGTTATCTTGGTGAGGCAATCTAATTGCAGCCAAGAGTAGCACCACGGCAAAAACATGATTTGAATAATGGCTGAGCCCAATGTTGGTCAGAGGAATAGGAACCTGTTTTTTCAATTTGATTTTTGTTCTCTCTTCCATAATTCTATGGTATCTGAACTATCATAATTATTTGCTGTTAAGGAACCATCTTTGTTTGTTTTTTAGTATACTGGATTCTAATTGGTGGCAATGTAAATGTGGTCTTGAAAGACAATATCTGGGATGTTCATTTTTCATTCTTGGATTGTATGGATCGCAAGGGCTGTTGCAATCTATTGCTGCTATCTGCTATTACTCTATGCTGCAATTTTGTAACTCTTGTTGTCTGTTACTGTATCTGGAGTTGCTGGTTGTAATGGTGTTGTTGTATGTACTTTTATTGTTCATGTTTTGAGCAGTCAAAGCCTAGTTGAGAACCAGACAGAATGTTGTCCAAATCTGCAGGAATTCTCATAGTTTTGAGCTAATTTGTAGTATCTGTTGTACTGAATACTGCTGCATAAGATCTGCCAATTGATGTTTCATGGCTTGGCAATGTTACTGTTCATTTGGGATGTTCAATTTTCAAATGAGATGCTGCCCAATTGATGGTTTACTTTGGTTATATGTCATACTATGCAGCTGTTTTGTGGGCAATGATGCACCAAGTAAATGTCTGAGCCCAAATGAGAGTTATATTGTTGTGCTTCTAGGCAGTTGTGATTAATTTTGGATTCTGAATTTCAATTGGGCAATGATGATACATGTCAAAATAATTTGTTCTTAATTTGAATTGCACTATGCCTGAGCCAGTTGCTTCTTGTATTTTTTGGTACTTTTGTTGAATGAAATTTGGTACTTAAATGAAAAAAATCTGGGCAATGATGGTTGACTGAGCCCATTGCTACTGTGAATTGAGGCAGTGGTGGTTAAACTACGTATTAATGCAAACGTAGCTGGGAAATATGGTACATGCTACAGTTTTTCTTATTGTTTGTGGGCAGTTTCTGCCTTTGTATCTGATTTACTAGTAATCTGCATGAGGTTTTTCATAATCTTTTCTGGGCAATGATGATACATTAAAATTTTTTTGATGGAAGTATGCCTTTCGTTGTTATCTTGGCGGGGCAATCTAATTGCAGCCATGAGTAACCTAATCATGTAATTTTAACTGGTATTCTGAGCCCTGCAACTTTGGTCTCTGAATCTGTGGTATAATGCATGTATTAAATCTGTGGTATGAATATGTTTGTGGGCATTTTCTGAATACAGTAACTTAGGTTGTTGCACTTTCGTTGTTGCAGTTGCACTTTGGTTGTTGACCCCATGTCTGTGTTATTGAGCCCATGTCTGTGTTAGTGAGCTTCCTTTTGTTGGCATTACTGTCATATGTTTGTGTGATGTGTACTCTGAATCTCTGAAACTGAGCCTCTGTCTGCCGTTCTTGTGAATGAAATCTGCTACTTCAAAAATCTGGGCAATGATGGTTGACTGAGCCCCTTTTGGTATTGTGAAGTGTTCAACTTGGTACTGGAAACTGGAATTTTGTTGGGATAGTGTTGCCCTCTTTTTGTTGAACATTTGGATGACATGTCAGGAGAATCATGGAAGGGAATAGACGTAAGGAGAATCAAGGTCAGGAGAACCACTTCCGGAACGGAGCACAATTAGCAGCCACTGAACCAAAGGACAGAAGAATCCACTATTCGCTTCAGCAATACTTTTTTGTTATACAAGTTAGACGCTAGTGTTTCAACTTGGTTGTATTTTACTGCACCATTCTTGCTTGTCAAGTGCTTCAAATTGTAATATGCTTACAGAAATAAGTCCAATAGTTCAAACTTCAAATTAATTAAAACTTCAAACTTCTGACTTTTGCAAGGGAAATGGTTTCTTTTCATTGTGTTTGAAGTTCATTTTTCTGTGTTGACAAGAAGAGAATAATTTACTGCCAATTGTATATTGCTACCATTACAGCCACAAACAAGAAAATAGTCTATATGCCGCGTTAGAATGACCATGTGTTTCGAACATTTTTCTTCATAATCTTTTATCGTTCCAAACCAAAGAATTTTTGGCTCTTCAATACTTCACATTCAAACATATCAACTACAAAAACAAAAAGGTGCACTCCAAAACCAATGAGCACATGGTCTCGTGCATCGCACGAGGCATAAAACTAGTGTGTTGTATAAGTCAATGGTTCAATTTCTAATGCATGTAGTTAATAAATATAAAATGTACTTCAACTATTTAAAAAAAAAATCCAAACTTACAAGTTAAGTAATGAAATTATATTTCATGCTTTATAACTTAATAATTAAATAACAAGTTACAAATAAATTTAATAACTTTTTCATTAAAACAATTAAGACATATATCAATTTGTAGTACATGTTCATAAAAAAAAAAATTACTGTTCACATTTTTTGTTTTTTAAACCCATGAAATATTGTGTATTCATATTTATTACATAACCTAACTAATCAATTTATAAGTTAGAAAAAAAAATTCGTTTTTAAAATAAAATAATAAATATATTATGTATTACAACGTAAATATTAAATATTATATGAAATGAATTATTATAGGAGTCTATATAATTATATATATAGATAGTCTAATATATGCAAGAACAAGGGCAAGATTGTCTTTTACCATCATTTTACATCATCCACCCTCCTTATCCCACCATTTAATCATCCATCCAAACCATGGGCTATTTAATCCACACTGTTTAATCCTTCATCCAAACCATGGATTATTTAATCTCCCTTCTTAACTATCATATCAATGTGAGCCCACCCTTCTTATTTAATCACCCCGACTATTTTATCACCCCTTACTATTTAAGCCCTCTCAAACTAATACTTCATCCAAACGGGCCGTTAATCGCTTCCAGGCAAGCCCTTGCTTCTGCCATAGTTGTAGAGGAGGAGGATATCCGATTTGCCCCTTCTGCCATCCTTTGATTACATTGGGAAAATTCGCATGTGCAATTGGAAAAATTAGCAGCCTGCAAATTTTGCTTCTGGCTCTAAGAGAGAGAGAGAGAGAGAGAGAGAGAGAGAGAGAGAGAGAGAGAGAGAGAGAGAGAGAGAGAGAGAGAGAGAGAGAGAGAGGAGAGAAGGAAACCTAGGCGGTGGTGAAAATGCCAAATGAAACCATGGCCAGTACGGACGTTGACATGATGGATTTCGATACGCCGTCGCCGCCGCAATAGTCTACGTCACATTCCGATCAAGGAGACGATGCAGTGAGGGGTTTGCTCACAATGGCTTCAAAGAGGGCAGCTCTGGCAACGCCGGCGCCGACGATGATGGCGTCAACAGAAATCCGCACCATTGCAAATTCTAGAAATTCGCATCCGTGAGGTGAGCTGTCTTTTCAGCAGGAGTTGCGGCAGAGTGAAGGCGTGGTGTGGTGGTGGTCCGTTGGAGAGGTGAGAGAGTGAGGGAAGTCCATTTTAGAGAGAGAGGAGGCGGAGGGGTTGATTGGGCATGTTGGTAGAATTTAGGCGGCGATTTGTGTGGGCATTTGGTTGGTTTGCGTGTCAAAGAGTGAAGAGAGAGTGTGTGAGATTTTGGTATAAAGTTGCCTTTTTACCTTGATGGGAATTTTAGAGCTCGGGCTAGACCCGGAGGGAATCGGTTCATGTTTTTTGTACCGGCCCGTCAAAAGCTCTTAACATATTGGGGCTTTTGGGTCCATTCATTTGGATAAAAGGCTCAATACAATTTTAACAAAAACAAGAGAAATAACAATTGAAGAATATTGTCTTCAAAGCAATCCGGGCATCGCGGGAGGGGGCCGCCTCGTGCTGGGATTCTGGGAGAAAAGCTAGCATTTGCCTTCTCCAATTTACTCGAGCTTCATAAATGTTTTCTTGGAGAAGGTTTGGAGATTTTTTTCACTCTTGTAAATCTGTTTCTTTTATGGATTTGCATCTCCACCTATTGTTAGTTTTCATCATAGTTTATTTAAAAAGGTTGGCATCTTGAAGGACAAGCACACACTAATAATCGAAGTACCAGTATATATGATCTTAGTTGTTGCACGCTTCATGATTTCAATTGCTTGATTTTTTTTTTCTCTGAGGATCAAAGTGGTCTGTCTCCTTTAGATTTATCCCATCTAGTGGCACCCTTTGATTAAAGCTGATAGTGTTTGGGATTTGTTTCGCTATCCATGCTATTGCATCTTCTCTAGTTCTGTGCGTTGTTTTATACAGCGTGATGTATCTTTTTCTATAATATAGAAATTAGTGTCATGGTAATCAACTTCAATCCCTTTATTTTTTTTTCCTATTATTCGGCATCATGTTATTTGAAAGGAGGTAGATAGTATGGAGACTCCTTAGATGATCGGGATATCTATACATTGTATATAAAAGAGACAGTAGTCTCAATTAAGTGGCTTGCCATTTTTTTTCAATTTTGCTAATTTCTGCCCCTCAATAGGAGGGGATGCAGTGTAGGGCAATTAGTCATTTAGGTTTTTTTTGCGTTATGTAGTGGTGGTAAGTTCTGTGGGTTCTTGGGTTTGGGGCGTTCTGCCTCCCACACATAATACCTCTCTCCCTCTCTCTCCTGCGATTCTTCTTCACGACTCCATGAGAAACAAAATAGGTATCCAAAATGGAAGAGGGATCATATCCAAAATAGGCTCCTAGGTTCTATCTGTTATTCTGTTGGCTTGTTTGTTTTTGTTTGTCTCTTAGAAGTTTTGTATAGTGATTAGCATTCTACTTATGTCATTTTTACTTAAGCTTTTGTTTTGGGTGGTAGGGCATATGACTGATGAATTGAGGAGTTGTTGTGGAAACCCCCTCCGCAAAAGGAATTCGATTTGGAGTCGCCACCCCCGGGTTTTAGCAGATTGTCCCTGAGGAACCGAACTCAAATGACTCGTGCCTCATTTTCAGGATAAGATTTTAGAACTAGTCCATCTTCACCGTAACATCTTAGGTTCGGAAGCTTGGTTACGAGAGGGGAAGGGTTTTATGGATCCCCTCTCGCCCGGTTCGAACACCGGTTTCTACTAAGCATTTCTAGGATTCATAAGATGTTTATTATTCAACTTTGAGCATGTAAAGGGGATGAGGGAATGGGAAACAAGTAAACAAGTATTCAAACATAAACTAAGTGACGGTGGATGCTTGCCTATATACAATGCATTCTTATGAAATATGAACATGATATAACAAGATGAATAACAATAAACTTCCATGAAATAAAGGACTAAGGACAAAGAAAACAATGTTAAACATGGATCAGAAGCAATAATATGAGATACTAGGGAAATGGGGACTATTTTGGAACAAAAACCAGTTTTGCTTTGAACGCTTCTATTTTTGTTCTGGTTTGCTGAAAAATGACCCAAAGGTCCACTGTTTGCTTTCAAAACTCATGTTTCATCACTGATTTGAGGTTAAAGCCACCATTTAAGCATTATTTTCACTTGATTATTGGAATAAACAAATGAGAAATAGAGAGACAAAGAGCCAACATACTGGTATTGTATCAAAACAGCCCCCATGCCCCTGAACAGGTTTGAGCGCTCAAAGGAGTGCTTTAAGCGCTCAAAGCTACCTATTTGAGTTGTTGTCTTTTTTATTCTGATGAGTGATAAAGTGACCCATGGGCCTTATTCTTGTTCAAAACTTCATGTTTTGCCACTGTTTTGGATCAAAATCATCATTTAAGTGTAGTTTTGACTTGATTCTTGAGATAAGTGGAAGGTAAATAAACTGATTTTGATCCATAACAGCTTCTGAAACCTTTCAAAGATGATCTAAACAGAACATAATGATCCAGAATAAAAAAGGACAAAACTGTCCTTGGACCAGTTTGAGTGCTCAAAGGTGATGCTTTGAGTGCTTAAACCATTTTGCTAGTTTGAAAAGCTTTTTGTTATTTCAACATGTTTACGCCAAATGTAAACCCAAAGTTGGTATAAAGAACCAACTTGGGCCAACTGGCTTCCCTCAGGGGGACTCAACAACACACTTGAGCGTTTTTTTTTTCTTTTCTTTTTTGCTTGAAAAATGGCTTGGAACTTGGACTTTTAAGTTGGTAATGGATGATCAAGGCTGGTTTTTGTGATGAGTGATGGATTTAAAGGTGGTTTATAGGCAGCAGGCTCTGGAAACTTTGGTTTTCTAAGGATTCATGTAGTTTAGGCCTTAGAAGTGAGCTTCTTCTTTTTTTGGGTGTTTTAGGGCTTGAAAGTGATGGATGATGATGAACAAGGATAAGAGAAGGCTGGTGGGGGTATGACATGCTCTGTAGAGGGCTGTTAGAGTTTGTAACCATAAAATGGGTGATCAATGGCGTATAAATAGAGGATTTTTAGGGGGGAATGGGGTTTAAAATTCAAATTAAGAGGGTAGAGGTCAAGTAGAGGCCATTAGGGGGCAGAGGTTGGTTATTCTGAGTGCTAAGGAGCCAATATTCGCAGAGGAATCCCATCATTATGGCTCGGAGATGCTCTGCAAAAGTCTACGTGCGCAGGCGGTTTGAGCGCTCAAAAGTGGGTTTGAGCGCCCAAAGGTACTTTGAGCACTCAAAGGGGGGTTTGAACGCTCAAAGGGACTTCTGGGGGGATTTTAGTTTTTGGTGGTTTGATGATTTCCAAGCACTTTTCAAGCTTCCAAGGTATTTTGTTGGTCCAAATTCATCATTGGAATTGCTAAGGACCTTCATGAGCTCAAATTGGGATGTCTACAGTTGTGCCTAAGATCGGATCCCATATTTTAGAAGAGACAAAGATCCCCTGCTAATGTAAGTGTTTGTTCTTGAGCTTCTTGTGGTGTGCATTTGCATTTAATACTTGAATTGTATTTCTCATTCATCAATTGCGAGTTTTTCTCCTTACTTCTTGTTCATTTAAGGCGTGCAAAGCCATTATTTGGAGGTTTCGAGAGAAGACGTTTCAAGCAATTCCCATTTAGGTCCAATTTATTTTTGTAAAAGCAAAACATGGTTTTGACCATAGTAACATGTGATTAGTCATCAACTATCCTATTTGAGGTTTTTGAAAGAATATGATGGCAGTCCCATTACGGTCTGATTCATTTACCTAAAAGCAAAAGCTTGTGTTTTTTGTGTCTGTGTCTAGTTGGTGGCAATCGTGTTCTATCAGTTTTTCTAGGTTCTAGGAGTCAGTCATGTTTGTTTTTCTGGGGTCCATTTTGAGTCTTGTCTGTCTTTGTCCCTTGCTGGTTTTTGTTCTTGGATTGATGATACTTCTGAAGGAGGAGCAGGAATCACTTTTATCATTCCAGCAACTAATTAGATATTCAATTGGATGCTCAGGAAAATGTTTCTACATGCAGTTTGTTTGAAGATTTTTCCAAGACTTCATGAAGACTTTTCCGGGATTTCATACAAGAGTTTTGAGTCAATGGAATTGATTGACAAACTTTCCAAAGTAGATGTTAGAACACATTATTGGAAGATGAAGACTTACAACATTTAGAGCTGTGTATCATAAGATCAATATGGTATGAAGGATTTTGTTAGAAGGCATTTTCCTGGTATCAAGAAGAAACACTTTTTTCGATCTGTTTTGTACTATTTCTGTATTTTGTATTGGTAGGCTAGCTTTGGTTGGTATCTTACCAACTGTACTTTTGGTTATTCCCTTTGGGCCCTTGGTTGGCATATGATTGTCGCTTCTCAGGGATGCCAACCTAGTTGGGATGTCCGAGTTCGTTGTGATGCCGTTTTGCCTTGGGTTCCTTTAATCATTGTTATCTGTTTTCAATGATTAATAAAGTTTTCTTTTGCCAAGAAAAAAAAATGTATAGTAAGATGTGCCTTTTTGGGGACCTCACCGGTCTCGCACTAATCACCTTTTTGAGGACCTCGCTGGTCTACACACTCACAGAATCTCACTCACTAGTTTCATTCACAACACATCATTCATTTTTTCCTCGTTAAAGAACAAGGTGGCAATCCCCGCAATCAGCTCAAGGTATGTTTTCTATAACTCTTGTGTTTGCATGATTCATCATTTTGCATATACATTAAACACTGACGAACTACGCTGGTCTGATCCTTGCAATGGGGTACATAGGCAGCTCATATGAGCGCAACCACATCCATCAGAGTTTACTTGTTTGTTTTCTACGAATGTTCGAATTGAGGGGTGTCTTCTATCTTTGATGCGACTTTCACCACACAATGGTTGACAAGCCTCGTCAAAGAGGGACAACTGTAGACACCCCAAAAATGAGACTCTCGTACATAATCCCCGATGATGAAAAGAAATGCCCGGGAAACCTTTCAGATTGAAATTCTTCAAGTCAACGAAGTCAACAGTGCCGTACAACACTTATCTCTCACGCACGGTGCAACCTCAGTCACGTACGACATTCTTTTTGAACTTTCACGGTCGAAGTGTGCCGTGCGGCACTGTCATACATCAAACAGCTTTCGCAGAGCTTCCAGCAGCTCAAAATGTTGACGATCGTTCCCTATTCTTCATCATGGTTTCTTGCAAGAACAAAAGCCTATAATTCTTAGCCTCTCATCATTTTACTTGGCCAACACATTTGCTTGGAGACCACGTTGATCTCGGCTATAAATGCCGAGATGTTCCGGACGAACATGGCATGTGAGAAAAACCATGAAACCTCATCTTTGAGCTCTGTCAAAACACCATTTCTGTTATAAACCATCTCCATAGCTACCTCAAGCTCCAAAAATCGATCCCACAATTCATTCCAAAGCAAACCCAATAAAAAAGCCTAGTCCCCTGCTTTCGGTCCTAAAGCCGTAAATCCACCCCTTTGAATTCATTTGGTCTCATTAAACAACCAACCTTGTTGTTGTACCAGAAGGAAATTGACGTCCAGAGGAGGTCCAAGCCGTGCTTAACGAGTTCCAAAAGTGTTTCAATCCGATAGTTTCAAGCCGGAGGTATAATCTCGTTTCGCCAAATTTCTCAACTTTGGTACCCTGAGGGGAGGGATGCCGGGTGCGGGATAATAATCAATATTGTCTCCGCATTCGGTACGCCCATGTTATAGTAAAAACCGTTTTGTTTATAAGCTTCCCGATTGCGTCATACGGTGAAAATATCGCCCCGTACGGGGTAATCCAATGAGGAGGAACATTCTCCCGTTTAAACACATCATTTCCCCATTCAAAATAATTTGTTTTTAACTAAGTTTCATGCCTCGTACTTGTTTCTATTTCATTCTTTTCGAAAATCAAAGTTTTGAACTGTTTATGAAGGAAACAGTGCCGCACGACACTCCTCCTATACCGCACAGTACACTTGGAGTGCTGTACGACACACTTTTGAAAATCTGACCGTTGGATCCTAGAACAGTGCCGCACGGCAAACTTTTTGTACCGCACGGTACACTTTGTGTGCCGTACAACATACTTTTTCAAATCTGAAATGTTAAATCAGTTTCCTTTATAAACAGTTTGAAGTTATGATTTTCTGTTTGATTATATGTTGTTGCATTAATTGTCATGTTATTTATTTGTTTTTCGTTACTATCATCTGCTTTGCATGATTTAATTGTTTATTTGTTAAAGTTTACCATTAAAATGTTTTCTAAAAATCCCACAAATGTTTAGTAAAGACCGATTTTTAATCGGGCAAGTGGGTGCATTAAAACCATTCCCCATTCGTAACCTGGCTCCCGAATCCAAAACGAATCTCTTGTTTTCAAATTATTTTCTAAATCATTTTCCAAATCATTTTCAAAACGGTTTCTTGGGTCCTAAACCATTTTCTAAAAACCCGGGTGCCGACTCTATTTTCAAAACAACACTCTTTTCCAAAAACCGGCATGGAATCTACCGTCCACAATTACCTCATGATTAGGAGGCCTTTTGTGTTGCACTTGTAGAAGACATAGCATGGACAATAGGACTATGCTCAATTTCTCCACCAGGGGAACAAAAATTTCACAGACTTTTGTGTGACATCTTGTGCGAATTTATGATTTGGTTTCACTATTTGATGTTTTGGTAGACATTCCAATACAAGATGGCCTCTTGTTAATGATTTATATATCCGAAAAAGGCTGCGTTTAGTTGTGATTTTTATGTTATAATGTATCCTACAATAGGTTAAGTCCACTAAATTGAGCCAAACTATGATGACGTAATTGGTGAAACTTCATAGAGATACACACAGAAACTAATGGTCATTGGCCGCTATGGCTGCCGAAGCCTTAATTTTTCAATTTTTTTTCTTGGTTTGAATTGTTTGATCACTGGAGCTCGCGTGCATATGCAGATGTGGAGATCGAGAAGATTGGCATACAGTTACTTGAGTGAAAATGGAAGGAAGCTATTCGGTTGAAATGTGCAGAGATAAAATGCACTGGAAAGCAATAGCAATGCAGATGGAAGATTGATGCAATAAAAAAGAAATTGAAGATTTGAATGGGGCCAATCAAATGATGCATGCTAAACAAGAGTTATAGAAAAATGTGACAAAATCCAATTGGAAAGTTGTAACGCCCCGAAAATTGGGTACATAAATAAATACATTTATTTATTCTAAAAAATAAAATAAAATAACTTTATTAAATTTTAAAATCTTAATTCTCCAACAATAAGCTAAAAGTTAGCTAATTTATTACAACTAAAATAAATTAAACTCTAACATCGTCTGAAAACTTAAACACTTATTAAATGTTCAACTTAAAAGGAAAGACAGAGCCATCTACTAAAGAACTACTGGTATGGCTCTGCTACATCATATCCATCTTGCTGCTCCAACGCCTTGAAATCAGCAGGTGGCTCTTCATCTCCTTCTGTACCTAGCGTTGGCGACGCCAGGGCCACAAAAATAGCACCATAAGCGATAAAATTACACTCATTAGGGCACCCAAAACTATCCCTTTACAAAAGCTCATGCAACATTTAAGAGTACAATAATATCAATGAGCAAGAAATAATAGAATTAATGCAACAATTTACAAAACAAAATATTCTCTCGATCACTATTTACTGTATTATCTTTTAGCAACCACTTTGCAAATTTTCCAGTGGGATTCATCATTGTTATTCAACGCATGTATGAGACAATACCACAACACTTGAATATGCTTCACGAGTCCAATTTCCAACGAAACACCACGATAACTGGCATCGATTCCCATCAACAATATATCCCAGTACTTTAGGTTTCCCACATACACCAAGCCCACTCACAGCTTAAAACCTCTGGAAATATATTGCACTTGGCTCAAGACTCATACCGATTAGAAACGTCCCAAGCCACGATTCCATTAATAGCTACAATAATTTTTACTAACTCGCATGATTCAAACATAATATTCAACACACTAAAATCTAGGGTTTATGCATCACATGGGCCCAAAAATCATGTAAGTCCAATAGTTTAACAAAATGAAAAGCACAATACAAAGAGTCAATATTTTTTACATAAAATGACCTAACAATTTTAGTTCACTAAAAATATTAAATTAACTCCATAAATTACGAAATTTGACAGCGATGTAGATAATCGAATTTGGAACAAAGTCTGTGTTTTATGAGGTTGAAAACGGGTTTTAAAAAAGTTGGTAAATCTGTCTCAAATTCACTACAACAAAAACTTTGAAAAATACTACGTAACTCAGATCGAGACGCCTTCTGTATGGACTCCACCTATTTTTTTGAGATCTATAACTTCACAGTTTTAAATTTTCCCTGAATCCAAACATAATTTCTCTACAAATGGCAGAACAGAATATGTGCACAACAAAATGATTTTCGTCTATTTGGTTCCGTTTTAGGCTTAAGAAATAGCTTATCAGTTGGAAACACATCCATGACTTCCGATTTCTCATCACATGTATATCACCACTATATTTAGGTATACACGAAAACTCAAAAGTAGTAAAACTTAAGTAAAAAGTAAGTTTTAAATGCCCTACCTTCCTTCCGAATTTTCAAGCTCAACACGAAGATTTTGAATGTATGAAAACGTTAATCACCACAAGAAAAAGAATCTGCAAGGGACGGACAAATTAAGCGTGAGAGTCGAAGAATTCTCAAGTACTAAATTGAGAATGAGAAAGAAATAGATAATTTAGAGAGAGCATTAATTATTGGAATAATTTTAGAGAGAACCTTATGTGTGTGTGTGTGTGAGAGAGAGAGAGAGAGAGAGAGAGAGAGATTACCGGATCAATAATGATAGAGTCACTCCCCATTTGCCACACCCAGCCACTCCCTGCCACTGTTCACGCGTACTGTTCACGTGGGCCCCCACCACTTGACCCCGAAAGAAAGAAAAAAAAAAACCAAAATTCTAAAATTTTCAAAATCCCCAAATCCCACAGTTTCACGCTCATTTTTCGCGGGCGTTTGAGAGAGAGGGAAGAGAGGAAGAAGATCGACTTTCACCGGCGACCCACGACCCCAGCCTCCGACGATCGACTGCCCTTCACCAGTGCCCTTCACCGGCGGCTGCCCTTCACCGGCGACTGAACTCCGACTCAAGCCCAACCCGTCCGATTGAGCCATGACGACGACGCCCAGAAATCGGTCGACTCAACCAAGGTCTCTCTCTCTCTCTATTGAATGTCTTCAAAAATTGTTGGAAGGAATGCTTGTTTTAGTTGTTATTGTGAAAAAATTGAAACATGGGTGAAATGAAAAAAATATTTGGCTTAGAGCCATTTCTTGCTGGGAACAGGTGAAAAAAATCAGCCAAGTATCATGTGGGGCACTTTAGTTTTTTCGTTTCTCTCGGTTCCATGTGTTGAACAGTGCGACCTGCAGTGCAGAGGATCATGTTTGATTTTCCCTTTGTCACTGCAGTTGTAGAACATCTTTAATTTTTTCTAGATTCATGACGTAACTATGAGTAGTTGCCTTACAATGGTCTGGTAGTGCAAGACTGCAAGGTTTAAGGAAAGCCCATGTAATGTCATTCACAAAGTCAAGTGGACAAATATTTTGAGACACTAAAAAGTTTAAAAGTGGACAAATAGGTTGGGAGTCTTGGGACGGTGGGGGTAAAACTCAAACCTTGTCTCCAGTTTCATTAGCAAGATCAACGAGAAGAAAGGGTCTAAGCCAAATTTAGGGCAATTTCCCTATGAATCTTGTGTCCTCAATTTTTTCGTTGTAGATATGGAAAGATTGTGCAGATTCACTTGTTCTTGTGGTCAGATTCACTTGTCCTCAAATTTTTTCGTTGTGTGATAGGCGCGCAATGTCATAGATATAAGCGCCTAAGTAGGGCGAATTAGCGCATTAGAGGCGCGATTTATTTCATTTTCCACTTGATGCGGTGCTGTCTTTTGTTTTTGGTGTTTGTGTTTATGTTGTAGGGAACGGGTCGAAAAGGAGCACGGAAAGTGACACAAGGCATCGGGCATGCGGGGAACCGGTGGGACCCAAGCAAGGATGACCAAACAAGCTGAAAAGTCCCCTGTATCGATACCCAAGCACCATTGAGGAAACAGAACCTACGGGTATCAATACAGGACTTCTCCTGTATCGATACCGAGGGCCTTAATTTCTGCCGTTTGACCTTGCCACGTGTGTTGACTTCGAGTGAGATAAATACCTCGTTTTGAGGCCGAATTAGGGTTGGAACTTTGTTTAGTTTCTCTTCTAATTTCGCAGCCGTTTTTCCTTTGGAGATTCTACTTTCCGGAGCTTATTTTCATTGAAGTTTTTGACGTTTCGTTCGGGATTCAAGTATTGCTTTCGGTAACTTTCTGTTCTATTTTACGTTAATCTCAGTTCGCGGGAGTTTGTCCGTGATCTGACTTCGAATCTTTGTTTTAATTCATATTCAAGCATATTTAGCATGTTTTATTCTAGAATTTTCTTATTCGTTCAAATTGATATGAGTGAGTAGTCCCATAAGTATGGTCGCAGGGTGATTAACACGCCGTGGCCAGGGTCGGATGTGTTCTTGCTCCTATTCTCAAATTTAACAACGGAAAAAGCAATTTTAGGTTATTAAAGAGCTTCCGTTGGACGAATCCGAGCTTTGTCGGAGCCCATGTAGCGCGGGGAACGGGGGACCAAAACCCGTTCTTCGCTGTACATGGGTAACGGCGACCGCGAGGATTCGCATCTTTCGGGGTAACTTTTTCTCTCTAAAATCAAAAGTTTCTTGGAAACAACGAATGGAGCATGAAATATCCGGACCTGGTCACCGTGTCATGAACCCTACGACCGTACTTCCTTTTAATTAATTTAAGTAAAATCAAATTCTCTTAGTTTAGGTAATTTCACCAATCAAATAGCAAGGGTGGCTACCTAAGAGCCGTGTTTAAAGCGAGCAACCCGAGTACTTAGAAAGCACTTTCCACCTTCTCTGTGGATTCGATTCCGGTCTTACCGGTATTGTGCTACACCGGTATCCACCCTACGCTTGGGGCAACCCATTAAATTAGGTATAGGATTTCGGTCAAGCATTTTTGGCGCCGTTGCCGGGGAAGGCAAGAGGTGTTAAGAATTCGGGTCGTTAGTGTCTAGTTAATTTTAGCTTTAATTTTAGCTTTCTTTATTTAAAAAAAAAAGAAAAAAATTTAGGTAAATTTTTAGTTGTTATTTTTAGAATTGAGTCAAGATAGGTAAAGGAAAAAAGGGTTCACCAAAAGGGGACCCACTCTTCTTCCGAGACCCTTCTAAACGTCTAGTTCGGATAGATAGCGAGTCCTTAATAGAAGTCCCACTTGTAGGGAATTCAAGTCAGTTTGAGCCACAGCCACTCCAGCTTGAGTGGTCGTCCACTCAGTCCGAGTCTTCCGAGAGTCAACTTGAATCCAATCTGTTCTTAGAATTCCCCAATCCATTGTTTGACTTAGAGAGTGAGCCACCAATGGCGGAACAGAAAACTATGCGGGATTACATGCATCCCGAGAGGACTACTCCTCTCGGCCCGATAGTTCTGCCTGCTGAGACTGTGGAGGCACGCAATGCTTTCACTGTTAAACCAGGAACCCACAATGCCCTCCCTCTCTTTTATGGGAGGGAAAATGAGGACCCATATGAGCATGTCCGCCACTTTGAGGGGTTGGTGCGCACCCTAGCCACCACTACCCAATGGGAAAATGCTTGCCTTAAGCTTTTCCCTGCTTCTCTGAAAGATGGGGCGGATAAGTGGCTCCGAATGCAAAAGGAGCAGTCTCTCACGACATGGACAGCGGTTAGGGAGCTATTTTATAGGAAATATTTCTCTGAGAGTAAGTCACAGCGCCTGACTCGCCAAATCCAATCTTTCAGACAAAAAGAAGGCGAGTCATTTTTGAGGTGTTGGGAGAGGTTTAAGGATTTGCTATTGTCTCTACCCCACCACGGGTATGAGAAACATCAGTTAGTGACCTTCTTCCAGCTGGGCCTAAGTATTACGACGGCCCAGCAGATTTAGTATCTCTGTAGAGAGGGAGATTTCCTAGATAAGGCCCCAGATGAGGCATGGGATTTCTTAGAGGAATTGGCCGAAAAACATAGAAGTTGGGAACCTTCCGACCTAGCTGACAGGGCCATAGCTGCACAGGGACCCAGTGGGTCCGGTATTTTTCCCTTTAGCGTGAGAGAGCACACTGTCCAAACTCAGCTGGACAAATTGACCAAACAGATGGAGGACTTGCGACTGAAGCAAGTCCACCAGGTGAATGATGTGAGAGTTGAGGAAGTGTGTGCATTATGTGAGTGTCCGGGGCATTCAGTGACTGCTTGCCCCGCTTTTCCGATGGTTAAGGAGGCCTACCAAAGTAACCAAGCTGAGGTGAATGCGGTGAACCAACGTTAGGATCCGTTCTCCAACACTTATAATTCAGGCTGGGCTCATCACCCAGCCCTGGGATGGAGAGATCCTAAAGCACCAGTGCCACCCCAGGCACCACCTCAGCAACAGATGCAACCATACCGGCCTCAGCAAGGCCAAATGTCCCAATACCGCTATCCCTCGCAGAATCAGCAGGGGTTCAGTCCTTCATTTTCTGGACCACCCCCTGGCATAAATCATCCACCGAGGGATAAGTAGACTGATGATATGTTGAAGGCTCTCATGCAGTCTCAATTGAGCTTTACTGAGCAGACTAAGCAAGCAATTGGAGACATTAGGTCTCAATTAACCCAGTTGACGGCAGTAGTTGGGCAAAACCAACAGGAGAGGGGAAAATTTCCCTCTCAACCTCACACCAATATTGTCGGTACTAATTATCTGGGAGATGTTTTTTAAGTGTAGACACCCCAATTTTGAACCCGAGATGCGTTCGAGCATTCCCGATGATGAAACGGACCAATCATGATTACCTGGAACTTGTGAGAATGACTTGAATTTGATCAAAATCAACCCAGCACCACCCCAAACAATCAAAATACTCCAAACCAACCCAAACACTGTTGAACCAAGCCAAGCAAGCAAAATGCCATCAAGATCCTTGAGCGCTCAATCCTGAAGCCTTGAGCGCTCAACCCTGGGAAAACACCTTGGCTTTGAGCGCTCAACTCTGATCCAGTCAGCAACTTGTAGAGTATCTCATCATGAGATTTTCTGCATGGGAGCATCTGGGGTGATCCTCTACGATCTATATACGTATAATACACTCCATTAACTACAAAATACACCTAAAACTACCCCTACCCCTTTTCAAATACAAACCCACTCCCTCTCTCTCCTCTCTTCCCTCCCACTCACTCTATAAAAACCACCCTTCACCCCTGGTTTTGGGGGTTACGAATTCTCACATTTTCAGCTTCCCAATTCCTCCGAAAATCATCATCCATCTCTCTCTACAAAACCACTCACTTACCCACAAAACCACTTGCAAAAACCATTCTCCAAAGTCCAAAATTCAATTCTTGATCATCAATCAATCACATACATTGTCCAATTCGTCCATAATACTAACCAAAACATTCACAATCCTCCATCCCCAAGCCTGAAATCAAGTTCAAGTCATAATCATTTCCAAAAAGGTAGTAAAACATGTGATTTGCTCACTGTTTTGATCCATCTGAGGAAGACCAGTGAGTTCAAGCAAGCTCTTCATGCTTGCATTGAACTCACAAAGGTCTAAAAGTTATTTAAAAGCATTCTTCAAATTTGTGGTTACAACAGGGGTTGAGCGCTCAATCCTTAGGCTTTGAGCGCTCAAGCCCAGTTCTGAACAGTTTCTGTTTTGCAACTTTTGTGCTTTCTTTTGGTTTTGATCGTTATTTAATAGTTACCAGTGTTCATGTAACTCCCAAAACTGTTTATCTCCATCTTAAAATCACATGCATGAACATTGATTAGCCATTTAATGATGATCAAACATCAAAACCTTTGCAAAACTCATAGTAAAGAGTAAAACAGTGACTGCTAAACTTCGAATACCTTTATTCTGTTTTCTTGCGATCCTGAGGAAGCATCAGAAATCTATTTTTCAAATCAGAAAACAGAAAGTCATACTATGGCTTGAGCGCTCAAGGCCATGTCTTTAAGCGCTCAAGTTGTTCTTGAGGCAGTTTGCTAATTGATGTTTATTTCAATGATGGATCTTGGTTTAGCATGTTTCTGGCGGGTGTGAGTTATCATCACTGTGTTCAGGATCTGGATCTCTCACTCATTTCTCTATTTTCAAATATTTCTTTGTTAATTTGTGGCGATTATATTCTTTTTGTCATTCTTTAAGAGATCAATCAGTATGTTCTTATTTGTTTCTTATAGGAAAGTGTTTGATAAACGTTTGATCTCAAAAAGAAGTTATAAAAAGGTATAATTTCGCAGAAGCCAGGAACTGGTTTGAGCGCTCAATCTGTGAGCCTTGAGCGCTCAAACTGGTTTGAAGAGGTTGAGCGCTCAAGCCTTTGTCTTTGAGCGCTCAATCCCCATTCTGGGATCCAGTTTGTGAAACAGTTTAATTGGGTCTCATATTCATCATTTCTGGAATTGTTGTACTGTAATTCCTTATTCCTTGTAAATATTTGTATTATTTCCCTTTGTTATTGTCATCACCACTCATGTTGATCATGTGCACAAGCATCCACTTTAAATTTGTACTTTTATGCTTTCTCATTGTTTACATGATTCCCGTCCCCGATTCCCTGTTTACATGAATAAATCAAATTTCAAATATTTCTAAAAATCCCACAAAATATCGAGTAGAGACCGGTTCACGGACCGGGCGAGAGGGGTGCCGTAAAACCCTTCCCCTCTCGTAACCAAACCCCCGAATTCGAGAGATCTTTGGTTTCACAGTGGCTAGTAAAATCTTTTTCAATGGGCAACGAGTCATCTTTTTTATCGGTTTCTCGGGTTCAGACCTAAAATCCGGGTGGCGACTCAAACGAACACAATCTTTTCGAACGCGAACCGCACAGTTTCCAGGTGGGCCGTCCACATTAAGGCACGAGTACTTTGAACCCCAGTCCGGAGGAAGCAAAGGCGGTCACCACTCTCAGAAGTGGGAAGGTGATCGATAAGACTATTCCTCTGAAGCAAAAATCGGTTCCACCTCTGGTTCCGGTCGTTGCACCAGTAGTAGTCCCGGACGTGGGAAAGTGTACTGAGGGAGAGAGAGAAATAGAGTCACCTGAGGTGGTGGTGCCTGCTCCTGCGGCCCCCACGACTCCTTTGCCACTCGTTGCACCATATCCCCATCGCTTGGTGGTAAAGCCAAGCGTCAATGTGAACTTCCAGATTCTTGAGCTGTTCAAGAAGGTTCAGTTTCCTATCTCTTTAATGGAAGCCATTGACGCTATTCCTCAGTTTGCAAAGGTGCTTAAAGATCAGTGCACGTCAAAACGGAGAACTAAGAGTCAGTGCAACGTGCTACTAACGGAGCAAGTGAGCTCCATTCTCCAAGCTGATATTCCGATTAAGCGGAAAGATCCTGGTTGTCCCACTATCCCTATAGCTATTGCAGGCCAGAGTTTTGAGAAGGCCTTACTGGATTTGGGAGCGAGTGTCAATTTGTTCCCATATTCGGTATATCTGAGATTAGGCCTAGGTGATCTTAAAGCCACACCGGTCACGCTACAGTTGGCTGACCGGAGTGTGAGAATTCCTAAGGGGGTAGTGGAGGATGTTTAGATTCAGGTAGGGGAGTTTCTGTTCCCCGTAGATTTCATTGTCTTGGACACGTGTCCAATCTCGGAAGTCTTTGAGAAGACTCCCATTATCCTTGGTCGTCCGTTTTTAGCCACCTCCAGTGTTGTAATGAATTGCAAAACTGGACAAGTCCAATTATCATTTGGGGACTTGAAAATGGAGGTGAATGTTTACAATGTCGATAGTCGAGTAGAGGATGATGAGGAGGTCTATGAGGTTAGTTTGATCGACACGCTGGTGCAAGAGCATGTCGAGAATATTTTGTATAAGGATCCTCTGGAGATAGCACTGACCGCCAATGATGCGTTATTTTTAGATTCTCCAGAGGTAGGGAGTTTGATGGAGATGCTATCAGTAGAGGATTTATGTGGCGCCGTTTGGGACCCAGTTCTCGAACCGCTGGGCGCCCCATTATCTAAAGCTCTCCCATCATCGGTCCAGCTGCTGAAACTTGAATTGAAGCCTCTGCCGGATACGTTGAAATATGCCTTTCTTAAAGGTAATGATACGTTTCCGGTAGTGATCTCCTCCTCCTTGGAGGTGGATCAAGAGGCTAAATTACTTGCCCTGCTGAGAGAGCATATAGGGGCGATTGGCTGGACGATAGCAGACCTACAGGGTATTAGTCCTACGGTGTGTACACACTGCATTTTTCTAGATGAGGATGTGAAGCCATCTAGGCAACCTCAGCGCCGTCTGAACCCCAATATGAAGGAGGTGGTTCGGACGGAGGTGCTTAAGCTGTTAGATGCGGGTATCATTTACCCGATTGCCCATAGTGAGTGGGTAAGTCCTGTGCAGGTTGTGCCTAAGAAGGCAGCGGTAACTGTCGTGAGGAATGAGGAGGGTGAGTTAGTGCCAACCCGTGTTCAGACCGGGTGGCGTGTCTGCATTGACTACCGGAAGCTCAACGCGAGCACTCGGAAGGACCATTTTCCCCTCCCATTCATTGACCAGATTTTAGAGAGAGTCGCGGGCAGAGCGTTCTATTGTTTCCTGGATGGATACTCTGGCTACAATCAGATTGAGGTAGCCATGGAGGACCAGGAAAAGACCACATTTACGTGCCCATATGGTACTTTTGCCTACCGTCGCATGCCTTTTGGCTTGTGTAATGCTCCCGACACCTTTTCACGGTGTATGATGGGAATTTTTAGCGACATGGTAGAAACGATAGTGGAGGTGTTTATGGATGACTTTTCAGTTTTTGGGGATTCGTTTGACGGATGCCTCGAGAACTTAGGAAAAGTCTTGACCAGGTGCGAGGAGAAGCGCCTTGTGCTGAATTGGGAGAAGTGTCATTTCATGGTGACCCAAGGTATTGTGTTGGGACACATTGTCTCTTCCAAGGGTATTGAGGTGGACAAGGCGAAGATAGACTTAATTGCGAATCTTCCCACTCCAAAGACTGTCAAGGATATCCGGTCTTTTCTAGGTCACGCCGGTTTTTACCGGCGATTCATTAAGGATTTTAGTGCTATCTCCCGGCCTTTGTGTCATTTGTTAGCTAAAGACACACCCTTTGTGTGGTCCGACGCTTGTGAGGGGGCATTTCAGAAATTGAAGCGGAGTCTCACAACTCCGCCAATCGTTCAGTCCCCAGATTGGAGTTTGCCGTTTGAGCTTATGTGTGACGCGTCCGACTATGCAGTCGGAGCAATTTTAGGTCAGAGGCGAGGGAAAGATCCATGTGTGATTTATTACGCGAGCAAGACATTGAATGAGACACAACTTAACTATACCACCACTGAGAAGGAATTGTTAGCGGTGGTGTTTTCCTTAGATAAGTTCCGGTCCTACTTGGTGGGGTCGCAGATTGTGGTATATACCGATCGTGCGGCCTTGAGGTATTTGATGACCAAGCATTAGGCGAAGGCTCGCCTTATCCGGTGGATTCTTTTGCTGCAAGAATTCCACCTTATCATTAAGGATAAGAAAGGGGTAGAGAATGTAGTGGCTGATCACCGGTCTCGTTTGGAGTTTGAGGACCCCACTTCTCATCTCCCTATTGTGGATACCTTTCCCGACGAGCAGTTGTTCGCTGCTAATACGTGCCCGTGGTTTGCAGATATCGCCAATTATTTGGTGACTGGGCAGATTCCACCCCATTGGTCTACATCTGAGAAACAGCCATTTTTTAGAGAGGTCCAGCAGTACATTTTCGATGATCCATATGTGTTTAAGTACTGCGCGGACCAGATACTGCGCCGTTGTGTCCCCGAGGTTGATCAGAGGGGAATTCTAGAGTTTTGTCATTCAGAGGCGTGTGGCGGTCATTTTTCCGCCAAAAAACCACCGCCAAGGTTTTACAGTGTGGCTTCTTTTGGCCAAATTTATTTAAGGATGCATATGTTTTTTGCAAGTCTTGTGACCGGTGTCAGAAATTAGGTAAAGTCGGCCCGAGAAATATGATGCCCCTCCACAATTTAGAGGTCTTTGATTGTTGGGGCATTGATTTCATGGGCCAATTTCCGGTGTCACATGGTTTCGAGTACATCCTCCTGGCGGTGGATTATGTGTCAAAGTGGGTCGAGGCGATTCCCACAAGGACCAGTGATTCTAAGGTGGTGCTTGAGTTTTTAAAGAGTAATGTGTTATCGAGATTTGGCATGCCACGTGCCATTATCTCTGATCAGGGCACCCACTTTTGTAATCGGTCATTTGAGGCACTAATGAGGAAGTATGGCATCTCTCACAAGGTGTCTACGGCCTATCACCCTCAGACCAATGGCCAAGCTGAGCTGGCCAATCGGGAGATCAAGGGAATCTTAGAGAAAACGGTGAACCCGAGTAGGAAGGATTGGTCCCTGCGATTGATTGATGCATTATGGGCCTACCGCACTGCTTACAAGACCGTGTTGGGTGCTTCACCCTATTGGCTTGTTTACGGTAAGGCCTGCCACCTGCCCGTGGAGATGGAGCATAAGGCCCATTGGGCCATTCAGACGGTGAACGCAAGTTTGCCAGAGGCAGGTGCCCATAGGAAGCTCCAACTGTGTGAGCTTGAGAAAATTAGGAATGACGCGTATGAGAGTACTAGCATTTACAAAGCTAAGGTTAAGGCGTACCATGATAGGAATATCCAGCGCAAAACCTTTACTATTGGGCAGAAAGTTTTATTATATAACTCGCGCATTCACTTATTTCCAGGGAAGTTGAGGTCTCGCTAGGATGGGCCGTATATAGTCCATCAGGTTTACCCGAACGGTTCGATAGATGTCTGCGATCCTAAGGATAATCATATTTTCAAAGTTAATGGGCAGCGTCTTAAACCATTTTTAGAAATCATAGACGTCGGTGAACCTGAGGAGGATTTAGTTGATCCCATTTACTCGGATACTTCCGTTGCTTAGCCGTTGGGCTTTGTTTTTACGGGTAGCTCACGCGTACCATGCTCTTCATTGAGTGTGGACCCGACTCCTAGCAATAGGGGTACCCATCATCGACTTGGGTATTTATAGCTTCGCACGCCGCTATTGAAATAAGGATCGTGTGCCCAGCTCCGGTTAGTAAGGGCGTTTTCGAAAAAAAAAATAATAATAAATTTATACTTTCGGTCCGGTATAGCCACCTAATTTCTAGCCTTAAATTTGTGTATCTGGGTTTCGAACAATCTTATTGCCGTGTCTCGGATAGTCATAAAAGACGATTGGCTCTGATTTCTTTAAGGAAAAACCTTGAGTAATTTAACCTGTTGAGTCATGACTTACCCGGGATTGTTATGATGACCTTCTCTACACAAATTTAAGTGAGAAATTAGGGAGAAAAGTAGTACCCGTGTCTTTCACGTGACGGAAGTGGTGGTGTATTTTCTTTTTCTATTATTTGTTTTTTTTTTGGTTTTCTCTGTGTACGCCCGGATACCACGTGCCGGGCTGGACTGACGTGTTTTGCAGGTTGCACGGTTAGCGTACCTAAAATTCCTCGTACATCGGCCGAGGTCATGGTGGTTGGCTGCCACCCGGAGGTCCAGTTTTTCCCCTTGTTCTTTCAATTTTTAGGTCTCCATGCTCTGGGGACATAGCATGTTTCTAGTTGGGGGGAGGGTGTACTTTGTACTTATATAGCGTTGCTAGGTAGTTTTTGGGGATACGGGTGTTATGCATCTTGTAAGTATCATCGAGCAAATGTTTAACTTGAATTTATGCCTGTTTAACTTGAATGCATGCATATATTTGGCTATCTACATTGAACATGATGCACTGTCAAGCATGTGAATAAGTGTTCCCATATTGATAATAGCATATCTCGAATAACATTCTCATGTTCTTTGTATTCCTTTCTGCAATCGCATAAAATAGTAGGCTTTTGTTTTGCAAGTAAGAGACCAGTTATTTTTCATGCATTTGTGAGAGTGAATAACGTGCATAGGGGATGAAACAAGGCAATTTTTGCATGTTTAAACCACATACGAGTCCCTTTGACCCATCTTAAACCAGTCCGAGTCAGTTCCCGTGTCTAACTTAGGAAACCGGTGTTTTGGTTGGATTGAAGGTTGGGGGAAGTCAAGCTCCGTGCATCATAAGTGTCGTACTGCTGGGGAAAATTTGTGTGCTTTTGAGGGATTAATAGTTGAAGAAGTCTGATTAGGTGTCATGTTTTGGAAACCAAATTCATAAGCCTAAACCCCAGCCTTATTTTAAAAATTAAAAAAAAAAAAAATAAGCCTTTCGGTATCGATACAGGTTTTCTCCTGTATCGATACCTAAAGTCCCAATCCGGAACAGAACGTCTGGGTATCGATACAGCTAAAAGCTAGTATCGATACCGAGTGCCCTAAACGCGATTTTAAAGGGTTCAGCCGGTCATTCTCTCTTCACTTCTCATCTTCTTCCCCAACCTTCTCTCTCTCTAACCCTAAACCCACGAAAAACTCCATAACCACCACCTCCAAACCTCCAAAACTCCACCAAATCTTACCCAAATTCCACCAAACTCCACCAAAACACTCCTCTTCTCCATCTCTACCACATATACCTCTCCATCCCTTCCGAAATCCCTTATTTTTCCAGATCTGAAACCCTAATTTTCTAAACCAATCTTCAAAACATGGCACCTAAGAAGCCTACCGCTAGCGCTAAGGGTAAAGGGGCGGCTTCCTCGAGTGCCGCTCCAGAGCAAGCGACCGGAGGAAGGAGGACCAAAGATCAGATTGCTCGGGATGAACGGGAAAGATGGGAGGCTTCCCTTGAACAGAGGGGTGTTAAGAACGAGCGCCACATTATCCGGGACGGGTTTCTCCCAAACGACGTCACCATACAAGCCATTGTGCGGCAAGGTATGTCATTCTGGTTCGAACCAAACCCCGGATATAACTTAGAACTTGTGAGGGAATTCTATAAAAACTTTCATGTTCCAGCATCCGGGACTGCATTTAGTTCCGGGACTCAGATAACCTCACGAGTGGCTAGGTTGCCCATTATAATCACACCCGATGTTATTGCTGCAAGTTTGCGGTATGTGAGGCCGACCGATACGAACTACCCTTGCCCCACTGAGGATTTTGTCCCGCGTAGAGTGGCGGGGTATTTTGTATGATAAACGTAAAGATGCTAGTATTCCTCACCGGTTGGGCAAGTTTAAGGCGGCATATCGGTTTTTGAACCAAGTGGTTTGTTACAATCTGGACCCGAGGGCAACTGAAAATAAGCCCTCTGAGAATACTGGGAATATGTTGACAGCTTTCATGGAGTCGGAGACTGTGTGTGACTGGGCATTATTCATTTACTCTAAAATTATCGATTTCCGCGATGCCCCAACACAAACCCGAATGCCGTTTCCTTGCCTGATTACGGCCATTGCTAGAGACTCCGGGTTAATAGGGGCCAAATGGTTCAACAACGATCCACTGGTTCCTGGGCCAATTGACAGCACCATTCTTACTAAGAGCATAGCCCAGTCTCGAGGTGCTAGAGGAGGAGCATTTTTGACTACCGAACCTCCCCCCAGCGCATCCAATACTTCTTGGCGGCAGAAGAACTTTTTCCAAGGTGTCGCTACCATCCGAAGTCATCAGAAGCTTAAGAGAGAGGTGCGACAAAATGCAAGAACTCTGCAGCAGATGAATCACAGGGAAGAGTGGATGGTGGGGCGACTCGAGGGGTCAACCTCGACTCCATATGTTCCGTTGGAGTTGCCCGAGTTAGAGGTCAGTGATGATTTCGCTGATGATGCTGCTGCTGAGGAGAGTGAGGATGAGTCGGATTGATTGAGGCACTTGTGTTGCATGGGGCTGACTGGAGGGTAGGTAGTATGATGAGGAGGTGTTATTTCATGTTGGGTATTTTGTTATTTCATGTGGAACTTTTATTCTGTCTTTCTTTTTGGGTCTGTAATATAACTTGCATGGATGATGTTTTATTTTTATTTTTATGTTGTGAACTTGGTTTGAGCGGCGCCGAGGGGCGCATTGGCAGGTTTTAGACATGACAGGTGCGGCCAGTCAGGGTAGTTAACCTTGAGCTTCTATAGGCCGTCACCTGATTTTGCAATTTCCTATTTTGTTCTAACCAAGGTCAATATAATCCAAAAAGTCCTTAGTCGATCGTGTGCACGTATTTTATCTCTCACTTATGCATGATTAATAATGAGGTTGCTTATTTTGTGAAATCATATTTGGATATTGTGCATATTGTGCGGTTATTTCTTGTTAAGCGTTGACTTTGATTGGCACGTGGAAACCAGTTGTTCGGTTCCACGCATCTCGCCAAGCGCTTATATGGGATGTTGAGTGTTCTAGTGAGTTGTGTAACGCGATTATTTTTGTAGGGGTATTTATTCGCGCATGTGGCGCTATGCTAACCATGTTCAATTTTCTGTCAAAGCATGCATGCATTTGAGTTACAAGCATATTAGGAGGCGAATATCTATTGCTATGATTGATTACTTGTACAGGTGTCATAACACCCGTACCCCCGTTGGTGTTTTTCTAGTTCCCTTTCATTGGTTATATTTCGTTCGTTCCTAGGGACTAGCAACGCTCAAGTTGGGGGGTGTGATAGGCGCGCAATGTCATAGATATAAGCGCCTAAGTAGGGCGAATTAGCGCATTAGAGGCGCGATTTATTTCATTTTCCACTTGATGCGGTGTTGTCTTTTGTTTTTGGTGTTTGTGTTTATTTTGTAGGGAACGGGTCAAAAAGGAGCACGGAAAGTGACACAAGGCATCGGGCATGCGGGGAACCGGTGGGGCCCAAGCAAGGACGACCAAACAAGCTAAAAAGTCATTTTAGAGGCATCGGTATCGATACAGGGATTCCCCTGTATCGATACCCAAGCACCATTGAGGAAACAGAACCTACGGGTATCGATACAGGACTTCTCCTGTATCGATACCGAGGGCCATAATTTCCGCCGTTTGATCTTGCCACGTGTGTTGACTTCGAGTGAGATAAATACCTCGTTTTGAGGCCGAATTAGGGTTGGAACTTTGTTTAGTTTCTCTTCTAATTTCGCAGCCGTTTTTCCTTTGGAGATTCTACTTTCCGGAGCTTATTTTCATTGAAGTTTTTGACGTTTCGTTCGGGATTCAAGTATTGCTTTCGGTAACTTTCTGTTCTATTTTACGTTAATCTCAGTTCGCGGGAGTTTGTCCGTGATCTGACTTCGAATCTTTGTTTTAATTCATATTCAAGCATATTTAGCATGTTTTATTCCAGAATTTTCTTATTCATTCAAATTGATATGAGTGAGTAGTCCCATAAGTATGGTCGCGGGGTGATTAACACGCCGTGGCCAGGGTCGGATGTGTTCTTGCTCCTATTCTCAAATTTAACAACGGAAAAAGCAATTTTAGGTTATTAAAGAGCTTCCGTTGGACGAATCCGAGCTTTGTCGGAGCCCATGTAACGCGGGGAACGGGGGACCAAAACCCGTTCTTCGCTGTACATGGGTAACGGCGACCGCGAGGATTCGCATCTTTCGGGGTAACCTTTTCTCTCTAAAATCAAACGTTTCTTGGAAACAACGAATGGAGCATGAAATATCCGGACCTGGTCACCGTGTCATGAACCCTACGACCGTACTTCCTTTTAATTAATTTAAGTAAAATTAAATTCTCTTAGTTTAGGTAATTTCACCAATCAAATAGTAAGGGTGGCTACCTAAGAGCCGTGTTTAAAGCGAGCAACCCGAGTACTTAGAAAGCACTTTCCACCTTCTCTGTGGATTCGATTCCGGTCTTACCGGGTATTGTGCTACACCGGTCTCCGCCCTACGCTTGGGGCAACCCATTAAATTAGGTATAGGATTTCGGTCAAGCATTTTTGGCGCCGTTGCCGGGGAAGGCAAGAGGTGTTAAGAATTCGGGTCGTTAGTGTCTAGTTAATTTTAGCTTTCTTTATTTTTAAAAAAAAAAGAAAAAAATTTAGGTAAATTTTTAGTTGTTATTTTTAGAATTGAGTCAAGATAGGTAAAGGAAAGAAGGGTTCACCAAAAGGGGACCCACTCTTCTTCCGAGACCCTTCTAAACGTCTAGTTCGGATAGATAGCGAGTCCTTAATAGAAGTCCCACTTGTAGGGAATTCGAGTCAGTTTGAGCCACAGCCACTCCAGCTTGAGTGGCCGTCCACTCAGTCCGAGTCTTCCGAGAGTCAACCTGAATCCAATCTGTTCTTAGAATTCCCCAATCCATTGTTTGACTTAGAGAGTGAGCCACCGATGGCGGAACAGAAAACTATGCGGGATTACATGCATCCCGAGAGGACTACTCCTCTCGGCCCGATAGTTCTGCCGGCTGAGACCGTGGAGGCACGCAATGCTTTCACTATTAAACCAGGAACCCACAATGCCCTCCCTCTCTTTTATGGGAGGGAAAATGAGGACCCATATGAGCATGTCCGCCACTTTGAGGGGTTGGTGCGCACCCTAGCCACCACTACCCAATGGGAAAACGCTTGCCTTAAGCTTTTCCCCGCTTCTCTGAAAGATGGGGCAGATAAGTGGCTCTGAATGCAAAAGGAGCGGTCTCTCACGACATGGACAGCGGTTAGGGAGCTATTTTATAGGAAATATTTCTCTGAGAGTAAGTCACAGCGCCTGACTCGCCAAATCCAATCTTTCAGACAAAAAGAAGGCGAGTCATTTTTGAGGTGTTGGGAGAGGTTTAAGGATTTGCTATTGTCTCTACCCCACCACGGGTATGAGAAACATCAGTTAGTGACCTTCTTCCAGTCGAGGAACCGAAGATGGGAATGGAATTATGCAAACATGATGGCCCATAACTTCCAAAATCCACCGAACTTGATGCCGACCATGCAGAGTGCAATAAGAGGAGGGCCACAAGGTTGGGGAACGCCACATTCAAGTTTAATGGGAAGTCAATTGCAAGAATGATAAGGTGTTCAACCAAGTTTTTTAGGAATGATGAATGGAATGAATAATAAGAAAGAGTAGAACACTTGGTATCGTGTATTGTACTCTTTTTTTAGAAATGTTAATGGAATGTATTGTACTCTTTTTTTTATCGTATCGTGTCTGTATCGTGTCTTCTTAATGGAATGTATTTTACTCTCTTTTTTATCGTATCGTGTTTGTATTGTTTTCAAGTGACTGTTAATGGAATGTATTTTAGTCTCTTTTTTATCGTATCGTGTCCGTATCGAGTATTGTTTGTATCGTGTCTTGTTTGTATCATGTCTTCTTTGTGTCGTGTCCGTATCAATATCAATATCCCGCGATTAAGCATAAGGCGAAGTTAGAACATGCAAGTGTCCCTCCATCCGCAGTTTCTCACCTTCATAGCATGCTACAATATTTCGTACTCGTTAAAAGTGAAAACTCTCAATTTCAAGCTTTAAACATTTCTTTTCAATAACTCACGTGTCCGGGCCAACTTTCACGCACGTCGACTAATCTTGGATTCTACTGCCCACTTGAGGGAGTCCAATTAAAAGCGGAGCAAAGCTCCACATAAAACATAAATAAGCCATGTCAGCTCACAAACCAGAATGTTTCGAAAAGCAAGAAACCAATATACAGTATCCATGTAAACCCAATTTGAAAGAAAAAAACTATACACAAGTACAAAGATTCAGACTTACGTTTTTGTCTTGCATTTACCAAATCAAATACTAGTACTAATAACAAGATAGAACAAGGAGCTTCAAAATAAGATAAGGTAAGATGGAGTATTTCTTACGCCGCGGACCGTCGTCGGAGATTGAAGATCGGAAACGATGGACGGCGGCCGACCGAACTTCAGATGATGGTGGTCGAAGTTGCCCTCCCAGCCGATCAAGCAGCGACACCTGATCGTTCTCTTTAGGATTATTGCTTAAACTCAAAACTAGGGTTTCCGAATTGACACACGCACAAATTGAGAGAGAGAGAGAGAGAGAGAGAGAGAGACCTGGCGTCGATTTGCCCACCTAACTTCTTCGATTTGCCGTTGTCGGGTGGAGTCGCTTGTGGTGGAGATTTTTCCGTCGTCGTGGTGGAGTCGGTGGTCGTACGTCTTCTTCGATTGGCCGCCGCCGTCGTTGTGGAGTCGCTGGTGGTCTTCCTCTCTTCGCTGGTGGTCTTCCTCTCTTCTCTCGCTCTCAAATGTCCCGTGAAAATGAGCGCGAAACCGTGGGATTTGGGGATTTTGAAAATTTCAGAATTTTGTTTTTTTTTTTTTGGGTCAAGTGGGTGGGGGCCCACGTGAACAGTGCGCGAGAACAGTGGCTGGGTGTGGCAAATGGGGAGTGACTCTATCATTATTCTTACCGGATAGGAGAGGGAGGGAGAGAGAGAGAGAGATTTTTGTGGGTAAGTGGTGTAGTGGTAAAGAGTTATTAAGAGTGTGGGAGAAAAGATAGGGGCTTTGAAATTAAAATACTAAATACAATTCAAAACTATGTCTATATCTATACACTATATTTGTCCACTAGCTAAGGAAATTTAAATTAAAATCTTTTGTTTTGCAAAATAAAAATTATTAAAAGTCTATTAACACAATTAAATAAAAATTGGGCCTTTACAAATCTTTTGCTTTAATTTTTTGGGTTATCTTATACATGCACACTTCAATGGGAAGTGGCAAAAACTTAGCTCTTCCTTAGTAATGCTCTAATGCATTTTCAATGGATATGTAATTGATTTTTTTAATGAAGCAAATGTTATGAAAATCTTGTACTCCCTCCGTCCCTTTTTAAGTGTTAACTTTCCATTTTGGGTTGTCCCTAAATAAGTGTGTGGTTTGAAAAGTTAATGGGTAAAAGTTTGTACAATTATCATTTTGCCCTTTTGAAAAGTTAGTGGGTAAAGAGTTAATGGGTAAAAGTGAAGGATAATTTTGAAAGTAGAGGTAAAAGTTGATGTGAATAGTGTAAAGTGGAGGAAAAAGTTGATGTGAAAGGTGTAATGATGACGTTTCTTTAATAAGTTGGATTTACGAAGCAACACATTTAAAAAGGGACGGAGGGAGTATTAGTTTAGTCTTTTTTTTTAATGTAATGTTGTATGATACGATATGTTTGCTCTGTTGTGACTGTTGATTGAGACGTTGTAACATCGGTTTAGACGGAAAACAAAGGAAACTCAGTCGAATTTTCTAGAAAATAGGATACATTTTTCAAAACACTTATTACCACTCAGACTCAAAAGAGAAGTCATCCTCCAAACCATTATCCAATATTGTCCAAGACACAGATACAATACACACACGGGATACGGATACGATACGGATACTAATTGCACCCTTGCAACATTCATAAATTCAATAAACATATCCAACAAATTGAACGACAAACATCCAAAAATTAGTAATCTCCTCAAGAGCAATAGGGTACCGGATAACAGACGCGGGGTACATTAAGACACGCAAAAAAGTAGTCCAAAAGATTAAACAATACAGATTCTTACATGCCATGAGCCATATATTCTGCTCTTCAATATATGACCAATACAATACAATACAATACAATACAATAAAACTACTCTTAATCATTGTTGGTTGTATTCATCATTTTCAAATAACAATGTTGTGGTCTGCATCCCTGCTCTTACCTTGGTCAAATCAAACTTTTCTGAGTGAAATTTTGCATAATGTACAGTATTTGCATTATATTTGCACCACAACTTAAAACCATTTCAACGTGTCTCAAAATATTTGCATCTATGTTAGGCTAAT